>VWYK01073559.1:40463-53303 GCA_013399775.1 Semnornis frantzii
ACTGATTAATGAGGTGTTTTTCTGTGACACAAGGCAAAATGATGCTGGTCCTGGGAAAAGTCTTCAGGAGATGCTGCTGAAGAAGTGCATATTATCAGGGGTGACACAGCAGAGAGGCCAGAGATTCAACGTACTGCTCTGCAGCCTCAAAGCATTATATTGTTACCTCTCACCCAGTAATTCTCCCTTTTTGGACTGATTTTATCAAAAACAACTAGAGGTTCCTCAGAAAGGCAACTCTTGCAACGTAATGAAAAATGCTATTTAGTGACTCATGCAAGGGCTATTCTCCCCCTTGAAATCTCCACAAAGCACAATGCACAGCTTGCTCTGCCATTAGTTAGGCATGCATTTTCCAGGGAATGGATGCATATATTTACATGTACGTATATATTTGCTTTCACATTGGCTTCTTTCTGCTCTGACTCCAGCAGGAGAGCTCAACTGCTCTTGGAAGCAGTTCACACAACAGCACAAAGGGAATATTGCAAACTTCCGTGAGAGTTTCGCACGACGGATAGGGCTTGCCACAGAAAGGAGAAAGCACACATGTACCCAGCCTTCTGAAGGTCTGACTATGTTTTCTGAGCCACAAGACCAGATCCTGGTATAAATTAACATTTTCCATTCCCAGATGTTTGTTCTGACTTGTTGCGACACCTCTTACCTAGTTTCAGGGTGACCTTGCAGTGGGCTTGAGACTGTTCACGAGTTTTTTAGTCATTGTTAAGAACAAGGAAAAAGAAACAGACATCTGGTTAGCAGAGCTGCCAAGTGCACATTCCTTGTTTTTCAACCTTGCAATTCCTTTGTTTTCAGTCTGAAATCCCACTTGATAAATGCATGGAGAGCCACAGGGCACAGATTAGATGCAGTTCTGGTCCTGACCCATGCCACTGCTCCATCAGCATTGCCTCAGTGAAAGCACTACTGACATCCACAGATCCCTGAACCAGGAGCAAGGTCGCAGTGGATCTGTCCCAACCATGTTTACACACAGAGGCCTGATCCCACACCCACTGAGGTCAATGGGAGCTTTTCCACCTACTTCAGTGAGAGCAGGATGGGGCTTTAAGGTTGTTACAGCACTACAATGGTGTTCAAATCCATCCTCTGCCAAGATGTGACTTTCTCAGTTTCTATAGCTGTAGTGTACTTTTTTAAAATTGGAAACAACAACTTTATTGTATCTTGGCCTTCAGTGCTGGCACAACCTGAACAGACCAGGTGGAGTTGTTCTAGCAAAGGCTTGTGGAACATCAAAACGTAAGAGGGACCACATGACAACAGCTTCACCTTTTTTACCTTGGCTGCACAAGCTTCAGCCTGCTGCATCTCACTGCGCCTGTGTCCTCCTGGACAACTGCTCAGACCTGCATGAAGCTAATTGTGGGTCCACCCTCCCCAGCTCTGGGTGCTACTGTACAGCAACTAAGTTAAGAAATTGTCTTAGATTTCATCTGTTGATAGAAAGACCTCTCAGGGTTTGACTTAGATCTTGGGTAGGCTCTACCACCTTCCAAAGGCCTGCCTGTTGCAGGAACATGCTAAAAGAAAGTTAAATTTGTAGTTGAATCAGAGAAATGAGGATCAAGAGCATAGCATGAAAATAAACTTTGAATCCCGTCAGAGAGGTATCCCAGAGAAAATGTAAGGTGCAAATGGACCACTATGTTCTCACTCAATGGGATGCCTTAGCAAGGCATTGCATTAGCTGTTGCTTGGAATATCAGCCATATGAGTCTTTTAAAAGCTTCCCTCTGTTTTTTATTTACGTGTGAGTGAGTCTGTGTCCCTGAAAACCAGATTTAAAGATCATTAATCTGAGACAAGAAAGCAGCAGACTTATGCAAGGCTGCCCCACCCAGTTGTCAATCCTCACCAACCCCAACCTACGCAACAACTGACGCTGTGAAGTAGGATTGTACCGGACTGGAAAGCCTCTCTTTTCCATCAGAGACGCCAAATCTGCAGTGTAGTTTCATGATCCAAACTGACACCGGCCATGAGAACAATTCCGTTTCCTTCCCGCTGGTCATTTCCATAAATACCAAGATCTGGGCAACACT
Source organism: Semnornis frantzii (assembly GCA_013399775.1). NCBI lineage: Eukaryota > Metazoa > Chordata > Aves > Piciformes > Ramphastidae > Semnornis > Semnornis frantzii. The sequence goes on from VWYK01073559.1 coordinate 42,533, forward strand.
ATGTACGGCATTTCCAGCAAACCGCTCAATGATCTCATTTGCATTGCCAATTTTTTTGGTTTTGTTTTTTTTTTTAAACTGCTTTTTTCCTTCAGTCATACACTTTAGATTAAAAAATAATAATCATGCAATCTCTCAGGAAGCTTTCAAAATCAGGACACAAAAACCTGCAATCCAGTGGAGATTTGAGCAGGCAGCCTTTACAACCCTGCAGCTGCTTGTTGGATGCCCTTTTCCATTAAGATTGGTTTCAGGTTCTGGCCCCTGCTGTCCCAACTCCATCACAAGTCACTTTTTTACCCAATGCCTTTCAAAGGGTTCCCTCATTCAGGGTAACTACAAACCAACAGGCAGTTATTAATTTTGATTGTGAATGTATAGTCATCATTGAGCTTCAGTTCTAATTTGAAGTGATTTCTGAGTGAGGAAATTACTGCCCAAAGGAGAGCTATTGGTTGCCCAGTTCCTACACACAGGTGGCCTGAATCTTATCAGTGAAGTTGCTTCAGAGACCCTCCAATCTCATATTTCAGAATAAAAACAATTTTGGGTGAGCTTGAGAATACAAATACAAAAGGACATTGTTTTGCTAGACTTGCCTCGGTATTTCATGATCCTAGATGGCAATGTCCTTTTATCAGCTGGAAGGAGGAACAATGCCACTCAAAGCCAGAAATAAGACAGTATTTATATCAAGAATCTGGACAAGTATGATAGAGACTACTAGGAAGTTCATCTTTGTGGAAGGAACATTAGGAAACAGGGAAGTTTTTAACATTAGCTCCATCTACTGAGTACTACCAATTCAGAGAGGTTTAACAACCTCTGCAAACCAGCCAAAAATCACCCACAAAATCTTTAATAAAGAAAACCTTTTGAAACGTCAGCTTGACCAGGTCATCTCCAAATGAAGGGACTACATGCAAGCTTTGGAAGTTCTTCCTCTGTGTTGCACAAATGCCCTCTCACTGACCCATAACTTCATTTAACTCTCCTCAAGAGGAAGCAAGGAATCCCTGCTAAAATTACTAGCTTTCAGAAAGAATATTTTCTTTGAGTAAGTGGCCAGCACTCGTGCTTTGCTTTCATAAATAAGTGTCATGAATACGGCTCAAACTCTGTTTCTGCAGCTAGGAGATGTTTTTTACAAAGGCAGACACATAGCTCCATGTAATACTCTTGTCTTTCCTGTTGCTCTTTCCATGGAGATGTCACAGAGGTCAGCATGTAGACCTCTCTTGGTTTTCATGCTGTATATCACAGCTACTTTGGATGCTTAGTGTGCCTTGGTCTGGGCCCACATCCCACTTCTCTCAAAATGTCTTTGCTTCTTCAAAATATGATTCCATAGGTGTGAAGCATGAGGTGTTCTGTGGGTAAAGATGTTCAAGAGCTTTAATTCCCTTTTGTTCTCCTGCCTTCCCCAAAAGAAGTGCCACAATGTGGGAGATTTAGACTTGAACCACAGCTCAGGGGCATTTACTGGAATCCCACCACAGCCTTGTAAGAGAACAACTGCCCTAGTTTTTAGAAGGGAAAATCAAACCTGAATGACTTTGCACAATATTTAATCGAACACAGTTGTGCTCCAAGTCAAGAAGATGACATTTGAGCCATCCTCCTAGCATCCATCCAGGGCCCTTTGTGCCCATACTCTGCCTAAAGTGATCTCATTGTGTTTTTTGGTCACATTTTCTGCATATAGTTGGAGGAGTTTCCCCCTTGTAGAGGTTTGCTAAACATAAGGGTTGCAAAGAGTGCAAGAATATTAAGAGCAGTTGACAGAAGAGTCCTCGGGAGGACACTAAGCTCCTGGCTTACCACTCAGTGTAAGGACCCTTAGGATAACACATATCATCTTATTGTTATAATTATTCGTACTTTCATTAAAGTAGAGGAGATGACAGACCCATAAGGGGATGAGAGCCTGAAATCATGCATACCTTTTTTATGACACCCAGCATAAACTGCAGTCTAAGCCGAAGCACCCAGACAGCTCTCATCAAACCCAGCAGTAGTAGTGAAAAGAGACCTACGAGTTATTTGATCTAATGCCACATTATGAGGTGTCATGGCCTCAGACACAGGGGATGCTGCCCATTCTGAAGAAGTTTCTTTTTTTTTTTTACAAGACCAGGTTAAAAACCACATCAACTCTTCCATTTCCTCACAGAGGAGGGGGCGGGGGTGTGTAGAAATGAGAGACATTTTCCCCATGAGAGGCAATAGTTTGACATCACAAACCCAGTCAGCTCAAATATTTCACCCCAAGATTGCACAAATTCTCAGTTGGGATATCTATTCCAACTAAACTCCATGACTGCTGAAATGAAAGCATGAAGACAGAGGCTGCACACCAAAACCTGCTCTGGTTTGTTCCTACTGCTGGATTTTGCAAGAATGTAGGTTTGGAAGCAGTGAATCATACTTTCTACTGGCAGAGTCAAAGGGAGCAGATCTTTGGTAGAAAGAGGAATCAGGACAGGCAAACTGAATATTTGCTTATGGCTGAAGCAGGTGCAGCAAAACCATAACCTGTCATATCATGAGGAAGAGACAGCACACAGTGAGTCCAATAGTGCTTATCAAATTTGTGACAAGACCCAGCCAACATGGGTACAGAGTGTTTCTGTTTCCTAGCCACACATTAGCTGAGATGATCTCATGTATTTGCATTGCAACTTCCCATCATACTTCAGGCCAGAAATCAGTATAAACCACAGGTTACCCAAACAAGAGGATGTTCATTCACATACTGGTCATCTCAGACATCACAAAACTTAGCCTCCTTTCTGCTTCCCGAAGAAAGTACAATCATCCCCAAAGCAGCTGTTTCTCCACTTTTGTAATGTACCTCATTCTGACATGGTCTTGGCAGCTCTGCATAGAGAAGTCACATGCATGCAACTGACCTTGAGCAAGGCAGTGTCGCCTCCAATGCTGCATTCATCCAACATTCTTCAGCTCTGAGACGAAACACCTCAGAATCTGCAACAACATATAGAAAGATATTCATCTTTCTGGTCCACCTTCCTTTAATCCAGCAAGGAGTATCCCATAGCCTGTGACTGCTGGTTTCTTAGCCAGTCACTCCAGAACAGATTAATCACTTTAAGACATAATAAAGCTTTCTAATGAAGAACAAACCACAGCTATTAAGACAGAGGGAATGCTAAGTTAGCTTTCCTGAGCGTATCACACAGCAGTGCTACTATAGTAAACTTCCTGATTTGATATATGCAGTTGAAATTAATTAGCACAAGCAGAAGATTCACTTCATGACTATTCTAATATTTTCATTTAGTCTGAAGCACAAGAGACACTGATGCTAAGGAATAGTGTGCTAAGTGAAAGCTCCATTGAATTCAGTGGGAGGCAATGAGGTGAACTCTTTGACAAACTTGCTTGGATCAGTGTCATGGATTGAATTGAACCTGCTGGTTCTGTTTGACCCATTTTGTTCTGACTCAAACCATTACAGTCAGTAATTGGTATTAGTGTCAAAACATTGATCCCCACATACATACATGTGTATGTTTCTACACGTACTGTAGAAACACCTATGCATACCTTAGCAAAGATGAGGTAGGTCCTGTAGAGCTTGAATTCACTGGAGTTAGACTGCTCCTGCTTGCTCTACTGTAACTTCATGGCTTGTCAGTCTGAAACATACTCCAGGAAAGGGAACAGCAAATGGCTGAGGGCGCATGACCTGTATGGACAACTTAGAGCCATGCTAAACCCATCAACCGAACAGAGGGCAAAGAGGAAGACAGAACATGAGGACAGATGTGGAGTCATAGATACTAGTGGAAGCAGAGGAAAAGCCAGTTTGAATGCTAGCAAATGCCTTGTATTAGCGAGGGTAGGAAAACACTACATGAGGCTTCAGTACCTACCAGCCTCTAAAAGCATGCCTGTTAGGACTAAAGAGGTGTCATTAGTCATGCATTAGGGAAAGAAGATGGATTGAATGGCTTCCTGAGGTCCTGTGCAGCCACACCATCCAGTAAAGACACACAAAGTAAATGTCATAATTTGGAGATTTGAAGATTGGGGATTTAATTCAGAGATTTTGCTTTTGCGACATACCTGATTCTCTAGGGGTACTGCATTGCTTCTGGTTGGACTGTAGAACTATGACTGTGATGGTTTGGGAGTTCCCCTGCCCCCCCACACTTTAAAATGACCCAGACTAATACTCAGCCGGCTGGAAGTTAAAAGATTAAGCTATATTTACAGCTTAGCACAATATACAAGCAAATATATACAGTATATACAGGAATATTTACAGAAATATACAAGTTTAAGGTAATACAAACACACAACTCCCCTCCCAGAAATCAGAGACCCCAGGAGGGGCTCCCAACCACCCTTCCACCTTCTCCCCACCCCCACACCTTACCCCAAGGTTTTGGAGAATCAGTTGGAGGGGGATTAGAAGAAAAGTGGTTAATGGAGTTATTCAACAGAGAGGAGAAGCCAGAGCTGCTAGCCCAAGAAGCTGTGTCCGAGAAGCTGCTAGCCCAAAACCCCAAGAAGCAAGCAAGTGCCTCGTGACCCAGACCGCCCGCTCGAGAGACTCTTATCTTTTTGTAAACATTTGCAGTAAGCCTTTGAGTGAAGTAGACATCACCACTGTTTTCCTTCACAGCCTTTAGTACAATTTTCTCTGCTAAAAAATATTCCAATTAGCTCAAACCAGCACATATGACCAATGCTAAAGCGCATGAATTTAAAGCATTGTGCTAATCAAGCCTGGATCGCACATACTAAACTCTTGGTCAGGTTTACCTTAGACTTATCTATGCCAGTCTGAAAAGTAAGATATATTCATAATTCAAAATATACTTAACTTATTCCTATTCTGCCTCCTGAATCTTTTGTGCTTAAGCTTCTCATCTATGGTCTCTGTGCATACATTCTTTTGTAGAAAATTGTCCTAAAAGATCAGTCTAGGTGGAGAAAAAGAAACTCTTGTATGTGGAGATGACAGCTCTACTATGCTCCTCTTAGAGCTCTTTCATCATCCTTTTTTGGACAATTGGGCCAAGAAACTCCAAAGCCTGCCGAGGTTGTGCAGTCAAGAAGATTAAGGTCATCCCCTTCCCTCCCCCTGGAAGCAAACCTGGATAGTGTGGATTCACATCTAACCTGCATATATGACAATTATTGTATAACCCTGCTTCTCTCTTCTACTGATAGTAATGTAACTATAGCTGGCTTCCATGGAAGCTGGACTGCTGTCTTATACCCTGTAGAATGAAGGTTCTGGCTGCAAAATGCCCTGATGCCACTTGGGATCTCACCTCCTCCAGACAGTAAAAATTCAGATAAAGAATCTGTGAGTGCAAGGCAGTAAATTAAGTGGTCTACAGAGTTTCTCCAGTTTTACTTCAATGCTAGGGATTACAAAAAAAGACTTGTGCTTGGTTACGCAGAGGTCAAATGAAGAACCTTTTCTGTGTGTTCATGTGCATGAACATGGGGAAGTTTATTCTCTGTATTTGTGGGTTTAACTGGTATTTCCACCAGAAAGGACAGTGCTTTGAAGTTGGAGCCTGGGTATGTTCCTTAAGAACTGGGGGTGATTCCAGAATGCAATTATATTATTAGTGCAAATAAAGCATGACATTCCCTACTACAGCACATCCAGAAGGAATTTTTACATAGTTTCTAAGACTCCAGAGTAATTTCAGCCCAATACAGGCAGTTAGTCATTCTGGAATACCAGATACTCAGAGAAGCAAAGAGTAGTTAAAAGAATGAAGTGTTTAAAAAATCAGTTTTTAAATAAGTGACTTTCCTTTGTCTGGCATCACTGATTTTCAGTGAGCTGAATAGATTAAGTTGCTGCATCATGAGCAATAGCTGTATTACAACTATGAAAATACTTTTCCTTGGTGAACTCGTAGAGAAAATGAATACCATTTTTCCACATACCTGAGGAGTAAAAGCACTTGTGGAGAGGAATCTTTCCCATAGGGAACCCTTGTGTACTTTGCAGTAGTATTTTATTAAGAGCTGCAGAGTTCAAGGGTCTCACAAATGTAAGTTTTCAATTAACTTTCCATTGTGTCCCAAGCAGCCTCTAAATACTCAGCTAAACTTTAATCCAATCACTTGATTTGACTCCAAGTATGATTTATCTTTTAATCATCATCTGTTCAATGAGGGGGAAAAGCAAGCAAACTTGTTCTTGGCCCATCATGAGTCATACATGATTTTACTGCGATCAGAGTTGTGTTTTCTTTTTGGCTGATGCCTTGGCAATTGCAAGCATTGGCTTTGGCTTTCTATTTAGGTATGATCTTTCCTGCTCGTTTCCCCTCCTCCCCAGAATGTTGAACTGCACTGAATGTTTGTCCTTTATACCTTTTCCCACCAAGGCATATAGGGTGGGGTTTTTGTGCAGTATCTCAATACTGCAGTAATTGAAAGTGTCTCCTACTTGACCTGCACTCAGAACGTAAAGTATATTTCAAAAAAGGGCTCCCTCTTGCAAACAAATGGCATCTTCCTGAGAGGGCATGCCACACGCAGCACAACAACGGTACTTGGTGGGCATCCACCAACTGTGGGCATCCGCTCAGCTGTTGCGACTGGGGCAACAGTGTATCCTACGAGACAGAGCCTGATGAGATTTAATCCTTCCTCTATGCGGCTGCCTTGCTGGCCTCCTGAGTTGGTACCCACAGTCCACCTCCATTTCTCCATTTGAAAAAGAGATTTTCATAAAGCACTTTTAAAACACTGCTCTCCTTTTCATCAGTTCTCCAAAACAGATGGATATCATATGGGCACCACAGCATATAGATGAACTCTCTGGGGAAACTACACACTACCAACTGGTCCTCTGGGAGCTGCAGCACTCTATTCACAAGTCATGGCTATATATTCAATGGCCTACCTGCCAGAAACATCCCAATCACGAGTTTCTGCCTTCATGCAGTAGCCATGGCTAAATGCAGCTAAAATAAGGAATGGGCCCAGCCTCTGCCCATGAATGGAGTGAACTGCAGAGCCTTTGAGATCTGAAAGTGTTGTGTAACATCTTGCTATGCGTTAATATTCATGCTGGGGCTTGTGCAACTCATAATTCCAGCTGACAGTGGAGGTACGGTTTGCAAAAAAAGCTGCTCTCATCACAATCTGCTGGTTACCCAGAACTATGAAGCAGCAGCACTCTCCAGAGCATACAGATTTCTCAGGAGATTTCCCATTTAAGTCTTCCTCACTACAGCTAGAAATTTCAGATGAATTCCTGGAAGACTAACTCAAATGTCAGAGCACAGTTAATAGTTTTTAATAGTTTTCTCCAAGTGCCAAGTTTTGGAAACAAAAGACTTTTAGGCTCAGGTTTCTTTTTCTTCTGGTGGGAAAAACAGAATAAATAACCACTACAGAATAAAGAGAACCTGCCTCCCCAAAACACATTTGAATGGAAAAGAGAGGAAGGCTTTTCAAGCTGATGTCATGACCTCATTGTCTGGTTCTGGTAGGCAGTTTCATAGGAGCTGCCATACTGTGCCTGTTCAGGAACCCACACTTGCAGCTCTGTTGCAGCCAGTACTGGATGTTAATGGAAAGAGCACAGGAAACTGCTTGTGCTAATAATTTCCCTGGCATTGTCTCTCAGCTTCCAACAACCTGCAGTTTAGGGGTTTCTGGAGCTGTGGTTGATTCATGCTGAGGCTGCAACTACTTGAAATGTTAGGATTTCTTTCCTTGTGGATTCAACGTGAAGCCTGAATGTCAGCAGGTAGCATTAAGCTGGACAGTGAAGAGGGCATGCAGAGGTATGTAGAAAGAATGAAGCATTTACAGACACTCCTGCACCCAAAGCTTCATTAAATAGACTTGCCTGTGAGCTTGCTGAATGAAAACTGAACAGAGCCATTTTATAAGCTTGTAATACATCTTAAGAGACTGCCAGGGAGGCTGTCATCACTGCAAGTGATATTTATCTCCTGTAAGTTGGTGTAGAGGCATCCTTCTCCCATTCATGAACAACCCATTGCCTACTTCTGCTTTCCTGCCAGAATAAGTAAAGACAGTCCAGGTCAGGCGTCAACATCTTCCCAGTTGAAGTTAGCTTCTCGAGATGACTTTATGTTCCAGTTCCCCATGCAAGTCTCTAGCTAATAGGCAGTAGGAATGATATACCTTGTCTGCGCAGTAGCACTGTGCTGTGCTGCTTTGGTCTCTCTCCACTTACTTGCTGCTACTGTGCAGCCCAGAGGTGGCACTGGCAGAGGACCTACCTATGGTCTAGCTCTTTCCAGTGTTTTTGCTACTGGGGAGGGTATCCTCTGCCTCCAGGGGAATTCCTAGTTTGTGCCAAATCATGCTTTCAAAGTGAGTTTTCTGACGGCCACTTGGCAGTAAATACAGGCCTGATAAGGTTTTCAGTTAGGAAATCACAGAATGGTTTGGGTTGGAAGGGTACTTAAAGATCATCTGGTATCAATGTCTCTGCCTTGAGCAGGGACACCTTCCACTAGACCAGGGTGCTCAAATTAAACACGTCTTCAGTAAAGACAATAATATCCTACCAACATATGCATATCCTTTAATGGTCTATCACTTGGAGACTTTGAATCAGGATTGGATTTATTCTTTCAAAAAAATATCCTACTGCAATAAAAAGATCCCCACTAGGCTTGAGGCCAAAGTTGCTGGGCAACAACCAAAGATGTGTGTTATCACAGCAATCAAACTAGATGATCTTAATGATTCTCTTCTGGCTTTAAATCCTACAAAAACTCCTTGTTGGCAATGAATTCATAGAGCAGGAAGTTGCACTTGGGACCCTAACCAGGATGACTGGCAGCCACCATAGTGGATCTAAACATCTCACTCTTTTTATGGTAGAAGACTGCACTCCTGCTGCTGGGAATAGCTTTCAGGTCTTTTGCTCTGATGCTTGCTGCCACCACTTCCTCTCCTGAAGTCAAGTAATCATGACTTTGTACTTCTGCAGACCTGTCCCAGAAAATGGTGCCACTGCTGTTGACCACTGAGGAAAAGGATGGGAGATGATGGAATTAAGTTTACTTTTGATATAGAGTGATTTGTCTGATTTGAATCGTCCCCAAGACTCTGGTTTCTTCCTCATTTCTGAGACACTTCACACAGAGACCACTGCCTCCTGTCTTTGATCCAGCAATGACCTGCCAGTAGGAAAAAGGAGGAAACACTGAAAAGCAGAGTGAGATCAACATCAGCTGAACATCTTTGTAAGGGGGCCATGATGCTGGTCATCCCAAGCCTCCCAGGCATGTCGTATTGCTGTAGGGTGCAACTGCAAAGCTGTGCCTTCATCAACCATGCTCAGTGAACAGATCATCCAGGTGATTTCAAAATTGCTTTTTCAAGATGTTATCTTTACATTTTCCATGGAGTACAGCTGCCCCCTGCCCCCAGTCCTTTGGTTGTGCCCATCTCCTACTCCTTTTGTTCTCAAGCAAATTTAAGATAGTTTTTCCTTACGGACCACTTTGTCATCATGGCCAGTACATGAATTTGTTGCCAGATTTCCAGTTTTTCTTTCCTGATTATGTAGAGATGTTTCTGCAACACAAAACTATCCAGTGGAGAAAAAAAACCCACCAAAATCTGCTGCCCCATGCAGCATCATGATAACATAGAGTGACAGCTCTCCATTAGAAACAGGTTTCATGTGTGCTAAACACTGCCACTGTGTCCACTGAGTCAACCAAGGCTAAGAGGAACTGAATTGCATCCAAAGCACATCTAAGGTGGTGGGTAGCAGACAGGAAGGACCACTTCCCAGACACGGCTAAAACACCTCACACAGGCAGAGGATTTCCCAAGCTATTGTTCTTTTTTTATAGTGTGAACATGTGCTGGCTTCCCATAAAGTGGCAACGGCTGTCAGTCAAACAGACATCACACTGTAAATCTGCCTGGGCAACTCTGTTTTCAAACCTGAGGTCTCTGGGCAGGTTTATGAGGTGCCACCTGTATGATTAACAAGTCCTGAGGACCACTGTGCAGGTGCAGCCAGCAGGTCTGGGAGAGGATAGGGAGTGGGTCCGAGCCCTGCCATCATCCATGCTGTCCTGAACTTCTGGTTCTGCTCTCTGGTCTGATACACAGTGAGAGCCTCAGACTCCAAAATCCCACAAAGATGACATATTAATAGGAAACATCATGAGATTCCCGAGAAGGGTGCAAGCCAGAGCTGCACAAACACGGGTCTCTTCTCTGTCTCCTAATCAACTTTGGCTGTGCCCAGCTGTGTCTCCTAATCAACTTCCTCCTAAGGGAAAGCAGAAAAGCTGAAAAAAAAAAAAATAGCTTCTGTGCAGGTATTGAGGATGCAATGCCTGTGTCTTTTTTTTTCTTTCCAATATGTTTTTCATGAGATTACGACTACAAACAATGTACCTATTTAGTACATGTACATATTCAGTACATTATGTACATTCACATATTTCTTGTACCCAAGGAAAGGGCACCTCTGCCTCAGGAATGGATAATCCACTCCCATTCATACACCTTACAGAAGGTGTATTTCCTATAGTGGATTAGCAAAGAGGCTGAGTTTTGTTTTCCTCAATAAGAAAGGGGCAGAATGAGTTTCTTAGATCCTGATGGCTGAGTCACTCATGAATGGGGATAAGGTATCTAAAGTTACTGTCTTGAAATAACAAAATAAAACCACTGGTAACACATTAGATGTCACCTGAATTACAGTTCACAGAATCACAGGATGTCAGAATGAACCCAAAGAGATCATGGAGTC
>VWYK01073570.1:0-10692 GCA_013399775.1 Semnornis frantzii
TATTCACCAGAGAGGAGAAGCCAAGAAGACAGACAACCTGAGAAAGTCTGTGCCCGAGTGTCCTATCTTTGGTTTGTATTCTTATTCTTAAACATCTCAGCAAGCCTATGAGTGAAGTAGACATCACCATTGTTTTCCTTTCACAGCCTATAATATAATTTTCCCTATTAAAATATTCCAATTAGCCTCAAACCAGCACAAGGGGCAAGGTAAAAATCTTGATGCTGATATCTAGCCCATGAGCTCTGTATATACACAAACCAGTTTAAACTTTAAGCAACCTAGCATACTTTTATTTCAGACAGTTAACCACATGCTTGCCTTTAGTGACACCACACATACACAGACATGTGTAAATGTAGTGTTCATAGTTCTTTTTGAACTGGGGCTACAGATTTCATGTTATGATGCTGCAGAACATATGACTGAAAAGTGCCCAGGGTGGACCAAGAATTAATTTAGTCATCCTGGTAGGGAATGTGTTACCAAATGCTGTATAGCCTTAGCTGCTTTTCAGCAGATGGCACTGTAAGAACATTTGAACTGAATTCTCATGTTTCACATATTGTATTATAGACAGATTAGTACTTCACATTGAAATTTAACATTTCAAGATAAATATCTGGTTTTAAATTATTTATTTTTGAGTCAGTGGGAGAGAAGATAGCAATAAAAAAGTTAAAGTATTATATCGCTGTTCTGAGGCACTTGATTTTCAATTACTCCACATCTATCTAATAATAACACAGCTATTTTAAATTAAACAAAAAATCAGTCTAGCTTATTTTCTTATATGCACAATATTTATGCTTTAGAGCAATGTGTCCTGGTGCTTAAATGTATGTTATACACTTTATGGGAAGAGATAATGTCGAACTCCGGATATTTGACCAGTCTCATGCAAATTGAGAACAGAATTCAGCCAACCTACATATCATTACTTCTCAGTACTTATCAGTACTTCTCAGAAGCCTCTTGTTATGTTGTCTAAAATGTTTATACATTGATAAGCACAGTAGATATGATATTTGTCTTTGGGTCAATATTTGGCTTTGATCTCAATCTTTGAAACGTTAATATAAAGTTGAATATAAAGGCATTCAACCCCACCCTCCGAGCACCAACTCAGTGGCCAGTTCAACCACATTTTATTCCTGCTTCATGTCAGTGTCTGATCTCCTTTCCAATTCATTCTTTACACCTCTCATTCTTTTCTCTACCATCAGTTCTCCACTTGGTTTGTCTTAAGCTTAGGTGTTTATTCCATTGTTAAATCTCAGCAAGCACCTAATTTGCATCTGTCATCCATTGCTTTGCTGTTCACTAAACATAGTACATGGGAACTGCATCACTGGGCACTGTTGTGGGACCCAGGACTCTGACACTCCTCAAAGAACCAAAGATATTAAGTGAAAAGCAGACATGTCAGAGCCAAAAGTGAATTAAAAGAACCAGCTTGCATGATATTATGGTCACAGAAGTGGGTATGGCTTGTTTGAAAGCAACAGAGATTCTGAGAAGAGCTGTGAACATGCACAGTCTTTATGAATTTTTAGCTGATGCTATTGTTGCAGTTTCTTAATAGGGACTGACTGAATGAATTTTCTGTTCTAGATGATGGACATCTGACAAATCAAAATTTGAAAACATTTACTCTATGAGGGAAAAAAAAAAAACCCAACAAAACCCTCAAATATTCAAAGCAATGGTTGTAGGTTGTTTTTTTTTTTCCCCCCAAGCCTCAGAAACACCCTTGATCTTTCAAAGTTCTTGCTTTTTGCCCCCCATACCATTCTTTGTAGAACAAAAGAAAGACAAACTTGAAGCAGCCTTGGAATTCAATACCAGCATCATTAGAGTTACAGTTATAGGTAGCAGGTTAAACAGCTATTGAGAAAGAGGGCAGATAATAGTTACTGCTTTGACTCAGGTTTTCTTAATCTTTTCACTGGCTCGTGGAGTACACAGATAATAGTAGCTCCAGCTGATAGAATAGTGGGGGCTCTTTGAATAGGAGAGCAGGCAGATAATGAGAAGAAAGTGCAACTGTCAAAGACTTTGCATCCCTTGAGGAATATGGGAAGTAAGAACTTCATTACAAAGCATTTATGTTTCCATTTAATCGACATACTACGAATGGCTCTGATTCAGCACTGCGCTTGGCTACTTTTTGTGTGCTTTTACTGAGATCAATAAATAAACATGCTTGAAGGTCATGAATCACAGCAATATTGCATTTCTTTCTGCTTTTCATGGACCCTACCACACCTCAGAATTAAATGATGTGGGTTTTTTTTTTTTGTTTTGTTTTTGTTTTTTTTTTTCTACTTCAGCACCAAAATGTGCTCCTGTTGTACCACATACCTGGGAACATGGTCTTCCCAGGAGTTAATTGGTTTCTGCAGTCAGAATCACAGAATCACAGAATTAACCAGGTTGGAAAAGACCTCTGAGATCATTGAGTGCAACTTGTCACCTAACACCTTCTAATTAACTAAACCATGGCACCAAGTGCCTCATCCAGTCTCCTCTTAAACACCTTCAGGGATGGTGAGTCCACCACCTTCCTGGGCAGCCCATTCCAATGGGCAGTCACTCTTTCTGTGAAGAACTTCTTCCTAACATCCAGCCTAAACCTGTCCTGGTGCACTTTGAGACTGTGTCCTCTTGTTCTGTCACTGGTTGCCTGGGAGAAGAGACCGACCCCCACTTGGCTACAACCTCCTTTCAGGTAGTTGTAGAGAGCAATGAGGTCTCCCCTGAGCCTCCTCTTCTCCAGGTTGAACAACCCCAGCTCCCTCAGCCGCTTCTCGTAGGGCTGTGCTCCAGCCCCCTCACCAGCCTTGGTGCCCTTCTCTGGACACATTCAACCGTCTCCACATCTTTCTTAAATTGAGGAGCCCAGAACTGGACACAGTACTCAAGGTGTGGCCTAATCAGTGCTGAGTACAGAGGCAGGATGACTTCCCTGGTCCTGCTGGTCACACTATTCCTGATACAGTCCAGGATGCCACTGGCCTTCTTGGCCACCTGGGCACACTGCTGGCTCATATTCAATTGCTTGTCGACCAGTACCCCCAGCTCCCTCTCTGCCTGGCTGCTCTCCAGCTACTCTGTCCCCAGAAAACCTGAACTGGATGGATTAGCAGTCTGAAACCTACATAAATTTGAAGAAAGGGGGAAAAAAATCTAAACATATTTAAAGACAATGGACAAACCATGAAACCAAATCAATGGATTGTATGTTGAACTAGATGATCCTTGAGGTCCCTTCCAACCTTACCATTCTATGTTGAGGAGTGAGGGTAGGAGAGCAAGCAGAAGTGCCTATGAAGGGTCAGAAGAATTACGGCCCGTAACACATAAACCTGGATACTTAGTAGGTGGATGACGTGACAGGGATAGACCAGATAGCAGCCCAGTATAGGCAAAATATAGAATATTGAATTGAGCAGGTATGGAAATGCCTGAGACCTCTTGGTGTGAATAATGAAAAACACTGGGAATATGTACTCCTCACAGAGAAATCATATTTTGAAGATCTATCGGTTGCAAACATTTTTATTTTCACTTTGGCTATTTAAGAATGCATAGAACAGTATTAGTGGTATATTATACCTGATAAATTACTATCATTTTATTTGACTTCCATGAGGCATCTATCAAAGCTCTTAGTCATCTAAGAAAATTTAGGAATTATCTCACTAAGTGTGCTTGAATAATTGCTCTTTATAATGCAATGGAATAAACCATATTTAGGCTCAGATTTGTGTAACTTTAATAATTTATCTGTGCAATATCAGACAAAAGATGCCATCCATCTCCCTGTCAGAGAAAATTATTATTTATTAAAATCTATCCACTTATTTTATGCAGATGCATTCAGCTTAATGTCAAGAAGAGCAAAAGAACAACAATGGATCAGCCCACAATTCTGGATTGATCAGCTTAGATAGCCAAACCTACTTTTGAGGAAAAAAATCTTCTAAAATGTAAGTAAATCAGATATAAGAAAGGGTGAATCATACAGAAACTATAAAGGCCATATTACATAGCTTTTCTAGAATTTATTAAAAGTAAAACATCCCTTTGGCTTTTCCCCAAGGAAGTAGTGTATGTGCAGTCATGCTATGTAACTGCCTACTGGTCTCCAAACAATAACTCCTCAAATTGTTTCCTAATATCAGCCAGATTTGACCTTTTTGAAGGGTGGTATGGGACAAAGGTCATGTTTCATGAGGTAAACAGAGGAGTAGAAGACAAAGGCTTCAGTTTGCTGAAGGAAGTCTGCAGAGTCACACCAGCTATATTATTAGACTTAACATACCGCAGGAAAGAAACTTTGGGGCTCACACAGCACCAGGAGTAGGCTGCCTTGGGATCTGCATTTAAATGAGTATTTGCTATCGCAACCACAGGTCACCAAAACTCAGAGAACCAAGCTTCAGTCACCTTGCTGACAAGACTAGCTGCCTTTCAGAAGGCTTTTGGGGTTTTTTTCTACTTTGTCCTTTGAAGATACACACTTTCTTACACATTTTGGAATTCCAGACATTTGTAAGTAAGGTTATCTAAATATACAATTATAATGGAAAATCTGCATTTGCAAAGTTCAAAACTGGTCTCACCTCACTAGTATTTGGCAAACAGGTTTTATTCCTTAAGCACATAATTGTGCACCAAGAGATTTAAGAGTCAAGACCTGGACTTGATTTAGTTATCCCTGTATATAGGTGTGCAATGAGTCATTAACGGTGGCCAATGTCTTATTAGTTACTTGATGCAAGTGAGAGGTTATTATTTGCTCAGCTGTTTGTGTACATTTTCTTAAAATTGTCATAAAAAATATAAAAGAATAGCTGTGCTGCAGATCTTATGCAAAATTCTGTGTTCCTGAGTAAGGCTGCAGTGGGATTATGCGGCAGAAGGAGTCTCTAGAGACTCTGACTGACTCACACCAGCAGTGGCTGAAGAGACTGCATATTTCCCTCTAAACACATGAATTAAATTCAGATTAATATGAAAATAAAAATGCCTTTAATTTTCTTTTTCCTTGTGAGAATTTCCATGCAAGCAGACATACTGCCTCAATACAGCTGTCAATTTTTTAGATTTTATTATCTGTGTGGCATTTTACTGACAACAGAAATCACCTGAAAACAGTTCTTTTCCTCTCTGTTATTTATTCTTGCCTCCAGAATGCCCTTTGAAGGTAACTCTCATTCTTTGTCTGCCTTTAATGTTGGATTCTTATCTGGAAATAAAAATCTTTCTTCAGATAATTTAAATAGCTTCTCCTGACAACAGAATCACCCCCCAAACACACTGCTCAAACTAGTAGCTTTACCTCTAGTAGCAGTAAGTTAAATAAGTTTATTATATTCAGTGCATTTTAGGCACATTGAGGTCAGTTCTTGTTGAGTGCTCACTTTGCAAACATTCTTGCATGCAATAGGAGAGTGTAACATCATCTTGAAAATGTATTATGTGATACTGACATTTATGTGAGAAGTTATCTCTCTTCTGCAGTAGATACTTCAGGATCAATTTAAAGGAAATTGATTTCATTTCAATATTCTTGCCTGAGTGTTTTTGCAGCTACTTGCTTCTTCCCCTTGAAGTGAAACCAAATATCTTTGAGCTTTAAAAGATGGGGACACCTGCAAACCCCACCCGAGACATCAGAACATGTCAGAGCAGAGGCTTTTGAATATGAGCCACATTTAAATCTGTAGCAAAGAGCAGCTGCAGAGGGGGGACCATGTAACTTCTAAGAAGACACATTACTACCCTACTAAACCTCAGCTGTTAAATATCCCAGGATAGTCTTTGCCCCTAGGTCCTGCCTTTTTCTGATATTGTATAGGTGGTGACAGTTTCTGCTATAGGTTTATCTACACCAGTTAATCAATTAAGCCTCACATCTATCCAGCATCCAGACCTAGGCACTATGAATCAGCCCCCTTCTGAGTGCAGGAAGAATTTTGGCATTAACAATTCTCAGCCTTTCTGTCTGCCATCAGATCTCCTATGCAGAACCAGAGGGGTTAAAAATGTACAAACAAATGTGACACAATGCAAGAAAACAAAAAGATGTTAAGTTTGCATGAATATACACCATACACTGTAAGAAAACAAACTCACAGGATAAAGAAAGAGACTGTAATGTTCTGGCAGAGCAGTGATTCACTCCTCGGAAACTGCACTGTTTGCAAGAATCCTTACCCACTGCAAGCAAGAGGGAGATCAGCATGGTGTGAAGCTCAGGAGGTCCTGGAGGAGGGAGCACCACTGGCTCACTGCTTGGCTATGTCTCAAGCGCTACACTAAGAAATGTGGGAGAAAGGGAGGAGTAAAACCAGCTTAGGTGTGAACAACCAAGCTACAAGCAATGCTGCAATGGAGCTGCTTCCACTGTTACTGTGACTGCTGCCTGGAGGCTGGAAATCAAATACTGCAATTGAGTTTTAGGCCAGTTAGAGATCTTTGCCTGTGAGAGACTGTAATTTTTCAGGAAGGTCGTGAAGCGTGACAGAATGTCACGCTGTCTGTATTTACCTAACTTAGAAATTACAGCAGCTTCCTTCATGCATGACCTGGAATTTTCTCTCCCAAATGCCTCTCTTCTTAGAATCATAGAATGGTAAGGTTGGAAGGGACCTCAAGGATCATCTAGTTCCAACCCCCTGCCATAGGCAGGGACACCTCCCACTAGTACAAGTCACTCAAGGCCTCCTCCAACCTGGTCTTGAACACCTCCAGGCAGGGAGCAGACACAACCTCCCTGGGAAAACTGTGCCAGTGCCTCACCACCATCACTGCAAAGAGCTTCCTCCTAACATCCAGTCTAAATCTCCCCTCTGCCAGTTTAAACCCATTGGCCCTAGTCCTGTCTTTGCAAGACCTTGTAAATAGTCCCTCCCCAGCTTTCCTGTAGGCCCCCTTCGGATACTGGAAGGCAATTAATTATCTTCAGGGTATATAGAACTTTTATCTCCCTTACCCTTGCTAATGCCACTCGGTCATGTAATAGCAGAGAAGTTGCATCATTACAGAGCTGTCACATGTTTTTTATAGCTTGCAGACCTGCCAAACCAGTGTGGGTCATTGCAAATTGTTACTTGACCCAGAATCATATGGAAATGCAGCCTTTCATATGGTGTTCATCTGAGAAAAATGCCCTAAAGCAATTCTTATCATTTGAAGACAGATTTCATCCGAATGTGAGCTGGAATGTTAAATCCAAGTACTATTCAAGTTTTTAATGTCATTTGCATCATTGAAATGAGACAAATCTGTCAAAAGCTTGTAAAGCTCAGCTGAGTATAAGAATATCTAAAACTGTACTTTTAAAATTAAACATGGACTGTTCAACAAGATCATCCATTCTTTAATAAATGAAGAACAGTGGCTTCTTTGGAGCAATCTCTGTCAGTGCACATTCAGTATTAACTTGCTTCAGGACTCCTTGTTTTCACTCATTCTCTGGCTTGTTCACAAGTGCCTGGTCCTCTCCTTTTCAAGTTCTACTGTCAAATATCTCTGATTACTGACAGAAAACCGTGGCTCAATTTTATTTTGCAGTCACTGATGTTTTTCTTGACCTTTTCTACTTTCCTTAGGATGGATTAACATGCTGCTCTGCATAAAGAAGAGTGAATGGAAGATGGATACAAATAACAGTGAAGTGCATAGTGAGTCATAAGATTTATTCAACACAGTGTACTTTAAAAATTAATTATACCTAACAGGCAGCTAAGACTGATGGGGTTCATGTGTGGGACTGAAGCTAACAGTTACAAAAGCAAGGGTTTCTCAATGACCTGAAATTTTAGTACAATGACTTACTCAACAGTAAGGTCTAAACCCCCCCCCCCAAGGAACACAGTTAAATGTCATTAAGTTGAAGAAATTATGCCTTTGGCTGCTTTTTCTGGAATGTTTCTATCAGAGTGCCATTATACCACTATTTCCTTTCAGAAATGGACCTGAAGAATATAGGATTTTTATTTGCTATTTGTATGGCAATGATTGAATATGAACTGCAATTGACATCATTAAGCCTCTTTTGTATCTAGGATACTAGTACATTCTGAATATTTGTGATTAAAAGTACTTAACAATCCTGAACAAAATTCAGTTAGTAATTTTTTGTTGGGATACATAATGATTCCAATTAGCTGCAGTGGACTTTTCTAAATCCATTCTGCAAGTGATGTGTGGTTTACATGACATGTAGAAAGGATGGGCAAAATAACATATTTCTTCATACTTCCAAGACTAACAGACTCAGTAAGATTTAAAGATGCATCTGTCTTGGCAACACATGCTATCTGCTGAAGACCAGTATAAAGTAGTGCAAAAAGAAATACTGCTGGACTGATAAAAGCCAGTTGTACCCTCTTTGTCAGTTACAATGACTAGATGAGATCAGCCAACAAGAATTAAGTTAATACAAAAGTAACATTCTTTGGTTCAGGCTATGACAGACACCCCTGGCTCCTGGATTCCCAGTTTGCCTAAACTACTGGGCCAACAAAGTCAGCAGAGGTTGTTTTCTGCTGATGTTTTCTCTCCAACCAACTTGCTCTACAACTGGAAAGTCTGGGAAATTTTACCTGTCTGCCACATTGCAAATATGTGGCACAGCACAGGTGTTGATAAAACCAAAGCAGATGGAGAGAGAAAAGTTGGGAGTGAATTTAAATAAGTGGACCCAGGTAGCACCTCATATATGTATCTGTCTTAAATACTTATCTCAGCTGAACACTAGAGGCATACATGCTCTGCTTTGATGTTCCTGTGAGGCAAGTCTGACCATACCTGACCCATCCGAGCACCTCTGTCCTAGTTCATTTTCAAACCAAATCCTCCTTGTTTTTGTAAAGTTTTTCCAAGACTCTTTACATGGCATGCTGGGATCCAACTCTGCAGTGAAAATGGCAGCAGATTCTATTTAAGATTAATGGAAGGCATAAAATTCTGGATTTATATCACAACTTCGACTCAAGCAATGGGACAGTTGAATAGAAGCAATACTACAGTTAATAAACTCAAAACTGTATTTTTGAACTTCAGAATAAATGAGAGGTAGCTGGAGTTGCACCCAAATGGTTTGAGCACTTACTTGGGAGAGACAAGCACTGAATATTTGTTTTCTGATCACATTATACATAACAAATTGTATCACAAACACATTATGAAAACATAGTCATGTGTTCCATGCTCAGAGGTTTGTATACGTGCTTGAACTAAGTGATCACAGAATCATAGAATGGTGAGGTTGGAAGGGACCTCAAGGATCATCTAGTTCCAACTCCCTACCATAGGCAGGGACCCCTTCCACTAGTACAGCTCACTCAAGGCCTCCTCCAACCTGGCCTTCAACACCTCCAGGGAGGGAGCAGTCACAGCCTCCCTGGGCAACCTGTGCCAGTGTCTCACCACCCTCACTGGAAGGAAATTCCTCCTAACATCCAGTCTAAATCTCCCCTCTGCCAGTTTAAACCCATTGCCCCTTGTCCTGTCATTACAAGACCGTCATAAAAACCGAAATAACCAAACAAGCCAAAAGAAGCAGAAATGTTCTTGAAGTTCCCTTTACCAGGGAACCATTAGTTCTGTGAGGACAGAACAAAGTTTCCCGCTCATTCAGGTAACAAAGAGGAGATCCAATCTGCATAGGTAGTAAAAAAGAACCTTTAATTCTCTTTATCTCTTACTAAACCCATGTCCTAAAATAACATCAAATTCCCGCATGTCCTCATATGAAAAACAGAGGCTTCGTACTAAGTGGAGTCTATTGTTTTAGCAGCTGAAACTGCAGAATAAAAAAGAACAAAAAAAAAGAAACCAAAACCCAACAACAAGCCCAACAACCCCCACATCAAAAGAAGAAGATTAGAATCACAAAGCTGAGTATTTAAAGCCGGGAAGTGACAGAATGAAGACTGACAGAATTTTCTTTGTAACAGTTCTGCCTACAAGTGTATAACTGCATCTTATTGACAGGTCATCATTGCACACACTAGTGAACAGCTGCTATATTCAAATTAATGAGTGGTTCTGCTTATATTCTTATTTTAGTGTAACTAGTTCCATACTTTAATGCAATAGATTGTGAAGTCTTGAGAGCAGTAAGAGATGACATAAATGTCAAATTTATGGCTCTGGAATTTAAGTATGAAGAAAACGAGATGCAAAGTTTACACAAATTTCAAAGGATAGTTTGAAAATAATTAGAAGTTAATTTTCAGAGCTTATTCAACACATTATATATGTGATGTGACTTCATAGAATAGTAGAGATGGGCAGGGATCTCTGCAGATCATATAGTCCAACCCCCATGCTAACACAGGTATACCTAGATCAAGTTTCACAAGAAAGTGTCCAGTTGGGTTTTGAAAGTCTCCACAACCTCTCTGGGCATCCTGTTCCAGTGCTCCAGCACTTTTCAAAGTAAAGAAGTTTCTCCTTAAATTCAAGTGAAACCTCCTGCGTTCTACTTTGTATCCATTATCCCTTGTCCTATCACTGGCTACCACTGAGAAGAAGCCAGCCCCATCTTCATGATCTCTATCCCTTAGATATTTATATGCATTGATAAGATCTCCTCTCAGTCTTCTTTGTCTCCTTCAGTCCCCTAATAATCTTTGTGACCCTTTTGGATTCTGCCCAGTAGTTCCCTGTCCA
>VWYK01073572.1:0-15938 GCA_013399775.1 Semnornis frantzii
GGAGATGCCTTTTTGGTCCCTGGACAAATACTTAGCAACTCTAAAACTGTTTAGCAAGCAAAATACTAGATCCATAAAGTAATCTGGTTCAAAATTCTAAGGAAAATACTAGTAATGCCAAGAGGGAAATATATGGTACTGAAGGCATATCTATGACATGAAAATATTTCTCATATCACTCCTTTGTCCCCTTCAAATTAAGGATTTTTTTGTGGTCAAACATTTCTTGTAATGTTGCAAAGACATAACTTTGTGCTAAAAACAACGTTCCTAGTGGTGTATTCAACATGCCTGTGTTCCTGAACCTTGCAGAGAAAAGTGACCTAGGACTGCTGCTCGTTTTGAACACAGTATAAACATCACACCTATTTAGTCACCTTTTTCATATACCAACTCTTGGCGCTTTGAGGTCTCACCAAAGAAATGTTTTGCTGCACTGTTGGAAAAGCTCCTGGGTTAGCATTGGCCTCAGGATTTCTCAGAAAACATGTGAATGTTGGGTGTTTTGTGGTTGTGCAGAGTGAAGGAGATTTTTTTACTGATCTCTTAAACTGTGCTGTGTAGTTGATGGCAGTTCAGATGTTCTGTTGTGTTTAAAGGAGAGAGGCAGTTGCCTTTTCTTTTGGAGGAGCTACATCATTGTAGTCACCTCTTATCCCACCACGTACACAGGCTTGACAAAAGTAAATCCCTGTCTTGCAGTGCCTGCTGTTTTAGAAGCTAGTGTCTTGTAAATGACTGAGGTGATAAAGACAGAACAGTGTCCCTTTTGCATCCTGAGGAGTTTCATTACACACAAGATGTACAACTCGCCACTAGAATCTGAACAACATAGGCCACCTCCTGCCTGTGCTTGGATGCATTTCGTGTTTACTGTTCTAACCAAGGTGATGTGTATTTGAAGTCTGCACTGCTATCTGTTTGCTCTCTGGCTGTCGAATCCCAGCCGCATGTTGGATCTGCTGGATACAGCTCTACCACTTTTGAGTTTAGTCCCTGATATAGTGGTGTAGATGTATGCCCAACTTTGTACAAGAGAGCTTGGCAGTGGCAGAGATTTGTGGTGCCACTGGTGTTCAGTATGACAAAACTTGGCCTGACATAAAAAGCCCGGCAAAACTATTTTGCCAATAGTGAATACCTTAGCTTATTAGGAGACAGAGGGATCTCTACTGGCTTCTTCACTAGATGGAAATCTAGGAATGCTTAAACATCTCTTCTGTACTATTGAAAATTGTAGTAATTTTGCCACAAAATTACCATTTTTCACACCTTGAAAATCCTCTCTCAGTAGACTTCTGCCTTGCCCACCAAAAGCTTTAAGACAAAAGTCCTTATAGCAGTAATCTATCAAGGAGGAGTCTGGAATGCTGATGTCTGCATTCTAGTGTTACTTTATTCTTCTGGCAATGGTGTCATTAGAAAACTGTGAGCATCTTACAGGCCTCCCTCCCCGAGTGTTCCAGACTAAGTCTTCCAGAGCTGCTGCTTCTTTGGAAGTGGACCAGAACTTTCCTGGGAGATGTATTTGTTCTCCTTGGACTCTTAAGTGTAACACGTGGTTTTGAAATACGACAGAAGCAGTGAGGCAAGACAAAGCAACCCTGTGGATTTAAGTATATTTCACCAGATTGTCCGCTTTTATTGGCAGATGCTGCACACTGTGAAGGACTGGTTCCTCTTTTAAATGATTATCCCTGAAATGGGGTAGCTTCAGATCTTTGTCCTGAAGATCACTCCTGTGGTTCATGGGAGTTCCTGGAATGAAACGTACAAGGGAAGTTCTTCAGAGCTGCAGACAAACCAGTGAATTTCTCTGCTCTTTATCCAAGGTCTTTCTAAGTGCAAAAAGGGTTGTTAGGCACTTGAAGACTCTCAGACTCCTCACTGTAAGCCTACTGAAAACCCAATCTGTTTATGGATTCATTCCATCTTTTGTATTTTGAACAGTTGCCAGTCATTTATGAAGAATCAGGTCGGTAATGGAATTTGTTTTGCTTGAGAACTGAACTTCAGGAGGTTGTCTTGCATCTGTTTTCTTTAGGGTGGGTGAAACGCTGATGTTGGAGAGAAGTTTTGAATTGCACGCTTCTGTCGGGTGTCTCGCCCAGTCACAGGAAGTTCAAAACGGGTTTGGTGAACTAGAGAGATGAATTTATTGCTATTGGCCTTAAAGTCCAGTTTTGAAAGGGTCTATTTTCAGATGTGATGTTGAGACATTGTGAGCAGATAGATATTACCTATTAAGATCTCATTTGCTAAACACTTAAGTGTTGAATATCTCAGACAGGACTGTGTTCCACTTCTCTTCTGATGTGCTTTAGTTGTGAAGTATCTGCTACTTACAAGCCCAGAAAACACTCTAGGTTAAACCAAAAACGTGGTAATTGTAGGTCGTGCTTGATGCCATGTGCTCAATATCATTACATTTTTGCCCTGGGAGCTTTGAAGTGTCCTGAGGATTTCCCACATGCACATTGAACAGTGTCCTTTAGAATGGGCTAGTGAAGTCAGCACAGCTGCTTCCTTTGGCCTGTGGACAAAACATCTGATTTCAACACCTTGCTGAGGAGAGAACTTTTGTATTGGTAACTGCCTAAAGATGTGGTCTGTGGATTCTGATCATTCTTTCTACTAGCAAATTACAGAAATAGGTGTGGTATTTTATATCTAAATTTTGCCGAATGCCTGTGATAATTGATAAAATATTTGCATAAAATAAGCGGAAGTGCTCCTGCAAGGCTTCATTACAGAGATGTCCATGAGGTGATCAAGAAGCTTACGGACGAGTGATTCTCTGACCCCAAACAACATGCATTTAGTGAAGACTGGTAATTTAAGAGTTTCCTCTTCTCAGAACAGCAAAGAGTTTGCGAGGTTCTCAAGCACCCAGTAATCTGGTTGCTCGGTCTGTCTGTCAGCACAGTATTGAATGTAAGATGACAAAGCTTCCCGTGACCATGTACTAACTCAGGATGTGGCAAATGTTCTGAATGGTAGCAGAACTTAAGTTATTGTATCTGACAAGCAAACGCCACCCCCCCCACCCCCCCCCCAGGAACCATACTCAGTTTTGGTAGTTGTATGCTAGCTCTTTTCTGGTCAGTGGCAGTCAGTTACGTGTGTAATACTCTCTACCTGGTTTGTAGCTGTAACTGTGATGTACAGATAAAGGAAAAAAAAAAAAACAACAAAGAAATAAATCCCCAAACTTCCTCAACAGCCACCACAAAACAATCTCCCTCTCCTCCAAGAACTTGTGAAAGCAGAGCAAATAATGCAATGATATAAGATACACACTTTTGTATTTTTATTCTTATAAGGTTATTTGCTGACTCTTGTTGGCCTCTAGTTCAGTCTGTGTTATTTAAATTCTAATATATGAGTTATTTGGATTGAGTTCATGTTCGGGGCCATGGTGTTGTATGTATTGATGTACAGCCTTGAATGTGAATAATTATTGTAAACTATATTTTACACCTTTTTTCTGGCTTTATTATATAAATTTTCTATTGGTCGATGATTTAATCATATCTCATAATTTAATGACTGTTTATTCTCCTCTCGACAGATCTCTGTGCTGTAGATGTGTAGCTAGTGACTGGATGATGGATTTCACTTATGCTTGGTAGTCTGTAATAAAGGCATGTAGGGTCCTGGCACGGCCTCCGCCTCCTCTTTCGTGGGCTGCGAGGGGGGAGCTGCCTCCGGGCTGGCGGCGACCCTGTGGGGGGCGCGGGGCGGGGTCGCGGTCTCTGTCCTGAGTCGCCTGCCTGCAGCCGCTTTGGGCCCCGGGCACTACGCCGCGTCCTCACCCTCGCCAACGACCCTGGCGGCTGAGGCTGCTGCAGCGCAGGCGCCGGGCGAGCAGGGGGCAGGGAGCAGTTCCGAGCGGGACACTTCCGGTGGGAGCTACGCCCCGGGACCTGTAGTAGAGGCGGACTCTTCCGGCGGTGGCGAGGATGGCGACGGAGAACCACTGCGATTTCCCGGTTCCCCCGATCGGCGGCGGCGGCGGCGGCCTGGGAGGGCCGGCGGGACCCTGCCGCCGGTGCAGCTCAGCGCCGCCGCCTGGCGCGGTGCCCGGCAAGTGGGTGCGGCTAAACGTGGGGGGCACCTGCTTCCTGACCACTCGGCAGACGCTCTGCAGGGATCCCAAGTCCTTCCTCTTCCGCCTGTGCCAGGCCGACCCCGACCTGGACTCGGACAAGGTGAGCGCGGTCTCGCGGCGCCGCTCCGCACGCCCGTATCCCGTCGAGGGTGCGTTGCGCCGGGTACCTCGGTCCCGCGTGGGAGCCGGCGCTGCCGGGCCTCGGTGCGCGGTGTGGCCTTCCCGTGACGTGGGCCGCGGCGTGCCCACGGGCGGTACGGCAGAGCAGAGAGGGAGCGCGGAGCTGCCCTGCGCGGCTGCCAGGGCGGCCGCGCAGGCTCCGCCGTGATCGGGGCAGTTTCTAGAGGGTCGTGCACTGCAGGGGAGCCCAGTTGGGGGGCAGGGTGGGCTGAGTGCATGCGAAGCGGCTGAGTTGCTGAAGAACACAACTGCTGCTAAAAGCGGCAGAGAGCACGGCGTCGTTCTTGTGTTTGTTTAAATTTTTCTGTTGTCTGGCCGGGGTTGGTTTTAGAAGTCTGATGGAGTGTCTGCCAGCGCCGGTCTGGTGTTAATTCTGCATTGTCATCACCCTCCTGTTCAGTCTCATGAACCAGACCAAACTGCTTTTGACAGTAATCTCTCCTTTAGCCGTAGCTTTCTGGCTTTCAGCAGTGCTTTGAGTAAAACGTTACTCACTCTGCGTGAATTGCAAATGGCTACTGAATATTCGGGTATTCATCCTGACTCGTTTTTACTAGGGAAAAAAATGTTATTGATGATTTTTTTTTTTTTTTTTTTATGGAGTGGCGTGTAGTAATCAGTATAACTGTTGGTATGTAGTGATGACTCTAAAAGTTCTTTTGGACCATAATGGACAAAACCAAAACCAACCAACCGACTTCCAGTACAGTACATGTAGGAGAAATAAGGGAACAGCTTACAACCCTTAAATATATAACCAACAGGTTGAAAATAATGAGTTGATTTTTATACTAAAATGTTTAATATGTATTTTTCAGTGAGGATAGCTGCCAGCATCTTCATTTTCTCATGTCTAACTGTCAGAAAGGATGTTTAAATATTTAATGGGGAGCAGACCCTGAAAACTGCTTCAGAGAAAAAATACCTTAAAGTGTGTTGGGTTGGGTATAAAAAAAAGATTTGAAATGTAGATGGCTTGCTGATGGGTGAGAAGCTGCTCCTTCTTGGGATGGAGCTGGAAAGCTCTCTTCTAAAGTTTCTTAAATAAAAGATAAGGCACACTAAATAATTAAGGCACCTGTATCAGGTGTTCTAATACAAAAAGTTACTTACTTGTTTTCTCTTACTGCCATCAGAAAGAGAGAAGGAATATTTTAACAAGAAATACTTTAATTAAGGCATTTGGCTGCCCTGCTAAAATCAGTCATCTTTCACAAGCACAGCGATGTGCTACTATCTTGCAAAAATGTATGAGGCTGCTAATCTAAACATGCTTTCTTTGCTGTGCTCACGTTTGTTTTGTTGTCGCAGCAAATCATAGATTTATCTTAAGATTATGTCACTGTTTGGTAGGATGTGGAGAGATTTGATTCCTTTTGGCATATCTAGACTTAGGTAGCTGTAGTAGTCAATAGCATATATGACAAGTTAAAGGTAGCTGCAGTCACAGCTATACACCTAGCCTTTGCTTACAAGGAATGTGCTTATGCATCATTCGAGCTGCTTAGGTATTGCTGTCATCCTTTTTTGCCAGTGTAGAAGCCTAATGGAAACCACTTTAACAAGAAACAAACTGCATCATTCAGTTATTGTGAGTAGCTGTTTTCATAAAATCGTAGCTGGTGTAGCTTGGTAAATTGAGGAAAGGAATAGATGTAGAGACAACTACAGATGGTTAGGGAAGAGCTGGATTTGAAAATCCTGTTGTTCATAGTCTAGACTTTCAAACTTGGATGTCTTCAATTTGATATACAAAAAGCAAAGTCTTTCTTGGTTAAATACCAACTTTGCCGCTCTTTGCAGTACCATATTTGTCAGAGGTTTATGTCCTGTTGTCTTGACCGTCTGTAGCCATCGATTTCTACTTCAGCCATCCAGAGCCTGGTTTCTCCAGCCACCTGTTGGCAGCCTGCTGGATTGTGCAGAAGTGCCCCAACTCTTAGACTACCCATCACAGTGTATCAGTTACAGTAGCTAAGATGGCTTAAACACAAAGAACCTTTCTTCTAAGGATTTGTTTCAGTATCTTCAGATTCTTCATCTCCTGTAAAGAGCAAAACATAATCCAAGCAGTTCCTTTTTCCCACTGAGTGATAAAAGGTGCCACAGACACCCTTTCAAGAGCAGACAAACTCTCCTTCCCTGGCATCCCACCAGTTTATGAATGCACTGCCTCGATACAGTAGCACATCAGCAGATAGTCTGTATGGTTTAGTCTGTCAGGAGATACCTTATGCTGTTAAGTGATGAGTGCAGATGCTGCAAGGGATAATTGGTGAGATTTCTGCTAGTATCCTGGATGCTGGTTCTTCTCATTTGCCACATATGTGTAAATCAAAATCTAATAGTAATAGATTTGGGGTTTTACCTCATGGTTTTACTTTTTGGAGTCCCATTATGAGCTGTAACCTGGTACTAAGCTGACACATTTTTCTTAAGCATACATTAAAGGTTGTTCACAGTGACTATGGCACAGTTTTGTGCAGCAAATAGGTGAAGTTTGGAGTGCTAGAACTGGGCTTCCCTGGGTTTCATTGCATTCTGTTTTCTTCCTGAAAATCATGATGTAGGTTTAAAACACTTGGCTTTAAACTTCACAGTGGTAGAGAATGTGGATTTGAGTTCAAATGTAGACTGATGGCTGTTACACCCATCTCAGCCATAGTTGTCCCTACCTCTAGATGAGGATGTGGGGGACATGGAATGAGGAGAATCCTGTGTGATGAGCCAGCAGGTGGGATTATTATCAGAACCAATAGCTACAGCCCTCCGTCTGAAAGAACCATGAAAATTCTAGCCTTGACAAAGTACAACCTGTGTGCTGTGTGTGAACTTTGGGATGCACTTCAGTGTCTCACTTTGGGAAGTTTTAGATACATTTTCAACAGATTAATACTGAATTGTGCTCATAATACAAAACATGTCATAGTTTATAGGGACATTTCACATCCCTCTGATCATGCTCCATCTGGTAAGTATGCAACTCAGCAAAAGTTCAGGTGAAGGTGTATTTTTTTTTTACAACTTTAGTGAGTTAAACCAGCATGTAGAAAAAGCTGAAGTCTCATATGTCAGAAAGGAGAGGGATAGACTGCACATCTAGAAGCATGATTAAGTAGAGTCAGTAATTAAATCAGCTGTTGTACTAGTACATGTATGTCTTTGAAGGAAGAAGTTTAGTTCACATTCTTTCTTGCTTTGCAAGACTACCAAATCAGAATCTTTGGAAACCGAACCCATAAGAAATCCTTATCTCAGATGAGAACAGAACTATAAGCAATGCTAAAAGTTAATAGTAGAGCTCTTTCTACCTAGGATCACCTGCTGAGGCTTGTGAAAACTGACCTTATAAGAAGTTATGAAAGAGTTTAATTGGACAGGTGTATTGAAAGTGAGAATAAGAACCCAGAACTGTTCAGAGGTTGCACATCACGAGTACTAGTTGCACACACGGTTTTCCTCCACTGAAATTTCTACACAACATGATTTTTGTTATTTAACTAATACTTGCTGTTAAAAAGAACGCGAGGCTTCAGAAAAGGCAACACCTTTGCTTTCACCTGATCTCCAGGTGCTGATGTTGCGTTAGGCCATGCAGCTTGTTTTGGCATCAGAGATGTTCCCAGCTGCAACAAAGGGAAGACTGCCCTTGGCATAGCCAGTGGCACAACCAGTCAAATGGAGTGAGATCCTGGGGCTGATTCTCTGAATATAGTGTTTGGCACTGTCGTAGGTTTCTTTGTATTTAAGTCTAATGCTCATATTTTATGCTTTACTGTCAGGTATTTCCTGCTTCCAGCACCTTCCCTATTTTATCTCTCTCTCTATATTTTTTTTTTTAATAAACTGTTCTATCATTCTTTAAACTTCCCCCTGAGATTGTCATTCTTTCTTGATAAGGTTTGTGGCAACAGTGTTCATGCTTGAATTTTTATGTGTCTTGTTAAAGTTAAGCATAGTTGTACTGTTAAGGCAGAAAGGAAGCAGTCACTGAATGTTTTGGAAAAATCAAGATCTTTATAGCACATCCTTACCTATCAGCACTAAAAAGTATCTTAATTGTAGTCATTATTTTAAGATAAAACTGAGATGAAATGTATTGATATTTCTGACTGGTTAAGTGAGTTCACAGAATCACAGAATGTCAGGGGCTGGAAGGGACCCCAAAAGATCATCTAGTCCAACTCTGCTCTGTCATTAATGTGGTTTTGATCAGTACTGGCAGTCTATTGATGCTCAGAGTTTTTAGGTCACATAGTTTGAGAAAAATGTGTTCTGAGCATCTAGCTCAGGATTTTAAAAATGCAGGGGATAGGGGAGACAATTACTTTTAAATCCAGATTTAGTGCCAGATATCCCTGTATTTCTGTGCATACTGCTGCCTTTAGCAAAACTGCCAGGCATGTGTAATGAGTGTCAGGTGCTCAGATAGTCACGTTGGAGCACACAACTTTGAGCCAAGAGCTTGGCAGTTTGGATTCTAAGTGTGTCCATTCTGGAAAAGTATTTGATGAGAAATCTTTGGAGTATTTTTTACTTCAGTAAAGAAAATTAACTGGAAATAAATGTCTGACATTTGAACTAGTGCAGTTCTTGAAGAGAACATTAAGTGAGATTAGGGAGGTGGATGTATTTGGTCCTGCCTTTGACTCCCACTGGAGTCTTGTACCTGACTGGTATCCAAAATTCAGGAACTTGAAGGTTCTCCCACTTGGTGTGGGAGAGTGGTAATAAATGGAGCCTTCGCTGTATCTCAGTAATCTGGTCTTTCAAATAGTAAAAAGGAACAGGTGTGGAAAAAAACTTAAAGACAAGGGAGATAAAACCCTTGGTAGAGGGAAGAAAGTAGTGCAGAACTAGAGCTGGGTCAGGATACAAACATCTGGGGGAGTTTGTTGCACTCTTGTGCTGGGTGCTCAAAGACAACTGGAGCATTGATTTGAGTGTCCTTAGAAAGAGTGGCAAAGTTTGTATGGAACACCTCGGGGGTCCACATGTGGGGTGAGGTGACTGCTGAATAGAGAGGAAACTTGAGTTTCAGTAGCTGTGCTGGTAAACCTTAATATCTATTCACATAAAATATATCTATGGCAGAGAAAACCGAGAGCTTATTAGAGTATAGACTTGTCTGGCCTTTGTGGTGTTCACTTGGGAAGTGGCCAAAATACCCACACAAATTGCATGGGTGAAGAGTCAAATTTTCTCAAGGCTGGTAGAAAATGAATTAACTATTTGACAGAGGAAGTAGCATAGTTGGAACAACACAGTCTATTGATAGTCAAGCTAACCAGTCTAAAGCTACTTCAGTTATCTCTGTGCAAACTGCAGCTACACCATTAAACTCTCTAAGCCATATCTGAAGTGCAATTTATTATTCTTATCTTACAACAAAGCAAAAATGTTTCTTCTAGAAAGTGCTCAAAACCCTAATTACAGGTGAAAACACAATGTGGATAAAGCCAATCCTGACAATATTCTGACTGTGGAAAGACTTATTTGGAGAGTTTCAGGTGGAGCAGATGACCACGTTAGTGGATTTATGGTTGCACAAATATTCTTGCAGATCTAGTGTAATCTGCTTTTCTTAGTGATTGCAGTGTGAGGTGCTTAGTGAATGCTGAAGGACAGTCAGGCAGCTGAAGGCATTCTCTCTAGGAAGATACTTGGGAAGTGCCTCTTTTGCCTGTGCATTCTCTGCATGCTGTTACTAAATGATTTATATTCTCAGTCTTGACTCTCTGATACTAGTCTGTAGCATACCTGAGCTGTAAAGTCAAAGTTCCAGACACTTCTGTTTGGAAGATGTGAAATGAATGCATGTTTTCCACACCAGTAATCTGGGTGAGCACGTGGCCTACTCTGAATTATTCAGGGTATTCATAATTTTACATAGAATTTTTATGTTGAAGTTAGCCTTAGTGACAGGATTTGGGTTGCTTGATGTTAAAAATGAGCCAGAGTTCTTTGACTTCAACTGTTGGTCTTCACTAATGTAAAAAGGGAGAAAAAAACTCCAAACCTGATACCACAGTATAAACTGTAAGACTGTTGAGTTCCTTTTGTCTTCTTTTCTATTATGTTTTGAAGACACATTGCTTTCTGAATGGCTTCTAATCCCACAGCGTGTCTGACTGTGTGAACATTCAGCTTGTAATTATAGAAAGATGCTTAGTTCTGGCTGTGGTCTTTCTACGTTCTATCAGCCCTACTCAGACAAGTGCACTCCTTCAGAGTCCATCTAACTGGGAACACACCCACTGTCCTATTCAGTGTAACGTTCTGTGAACTTTTTATACTGGTAAGAGAGTTTTCAGGTGTCACAGTTCAGTGATCAATCATTCACCTGTGGCCGTTAATGATGCGGAGCATTGGGGCAGTAGAATCATTTTCATGTGGAACAGCAATTGCTGCTCTCACACCTAATTTTGGGAAAGAATGATTCAAAGGTATCTACGATTGTTGTTAGTGATTTTTTTTCGTATCCTCTGTAAACCACTAGAATATTAAAGATAATAATTAAAAAGGTATTTAGGATGCTGCCAAGTCTTTTCAGTATATATCTGTAAGATACGTATTGCAGAAAAAATGTAGATGCTATAGGGTTAATGCGGATCCACCTGGCAGAAAGGAGCAGTGGGTCTGTTGCTCTTCCCAGCGTTCCTTAGACCTCTGGCCAGCCAGAGGATGTCAGTGCTGCCCTGATCACAGCTGTTCGTACACGGACTCTGCAGTGTTTAGGAAGTGCCAGGTTTGCGCTTTGTCTCTGTTGAAAACATCAGCTCTGCAAGTGGATCTCTTGAGCTGTGCTGTGTGTCCCACAGAGCCTGTGCTCTCTTCAGTAAGCTGAACATCAGATAGGTTGGCCTGTCCCTTCTATGTCCACACGAGGTGGGTAGGAAGGACATCTTCAGCACATTTCAGTTTGTTCAGGACATGCACCTCAAGCCCTTGCTTGGCACGCAGCTGTTCTCAGGTCACTGCCAGTACAGGTACATGTCAGCTAAGACAAACCCAAAGGGGTTTAACAACAGAGGGGTGAGGTTAAAGAGAAGATAGCTTTGTTTACCTTTGGTTTTAAAGAGGAAGAAATGGCTGGGGATTGAATGCTGCTGCAGTGTAGCATTTCTTTGGATTCCTCAGGTTTCCAAACAAAATGGTAGTTTCCTGGTTTAAAGTGTGCCTTTCAACCGTAATTTTCAGTGCTGTCATTTACTGCTTGGATCTTTCATACTAACTTTGTTGACAGTCTTGCGATAAGGGGCTGTGGGGAATTGATCAGCTAAGAGAAGTTATGTATTCCTCAGCTGAGTGATCAGCCTGGTACATTACATCTGTGCTGCTGGCTTCTTTTTCATGTCTTTAATGAACCTGGCTTGAAGGGCTGTGGCTGTGTCTCAGTATCTGCTTTCTGTCCAGATGCCAAGCTGAGTGGTAGCGTGCACTTACTGCTCGAATGTTCAAATCATTGTGGTTTTTTGGGGCTTGTTTGTTTGGGTTTTTTTGTGATGTTTTGGGGTCGTGGGTTTCTTTGCTGGTGGTGGTGGGTTTTTTCCTTTGTTTCTTTTTCTGTTTTGTTTTGGTTTTGTTTTTGCTTCTAATCTAGGATGAAACAGGTGCCTATTTAATAGACAGAGACCCGACCTACTTTGGGCCAGTGTTGAACTATCTCAGACATGGAAAACTGGTTATTAACAAGGACCTAGCTGAGGAAGGTAAGACATTACTAAATCTGCTTTCTTGTCACTTGCTCATTATTTTCACTGCTCTTGAGTTGTGAAAAGTATCTGTAAGTAGATGGTAAATTTTAATCACTGTGGTACTTTGATGTGTTTCCAAGTTTTGTGCCTTTCTAGTGTAGGCTGTTATTTTAGTGTTTTGAATAGGATTCCTCTTCTCACAGCTCCCTTCCCTAGTCAAAAATAGAATATGATTTTTCAGAGTTGAGGGGAGGTGTCTTGTAGCATATAATCTTGTGTGAAATATTTGGATTCAGTTTTCTTCAAGCAAAAGAATACTAACTGTTGAGCAAGCTTTAGAAGATGTAGTTTGAGTGAAGTTCTGTGTTGTTCAGATGTGTGGAATATACTCTAGAGGAGTGAATTCTGCCCTCAGCTTTTCCCTCCCTGTTCCAAATTCATACAGCTTTTACTCTCATGGAGGACTGTTTTAAACCATAAAGCACTGAGCCTGTAGGGTATAGAAGGTATCAATGAAAGAGAAATGCAGGGTATGTGTGGAGAACAGCTGCACCCCAAACATGTGGCTGAGAGCACCCTGTACTACGTGTCTTTAAGCTTTTCTTTCAGGGTGTAAGAGCTCAAATAGCAGGAAGAAAAATTTTCTGCACAGCAGCAGCTGCAGAGCTTTTGAGGACTATATGAATTTTCTTTCATATTCCCCCTTGAGGCGAGGTCTGAGCCATGGTGGTCTAACGGTCTCCTGTGGAATGGCATTTGTGCTCTTTTGTGTGTGTGTTTCCTGCCTTTCATTCTGCATGTGAAATGCTATTAATTTTCTGTGGGGCTTTTTAAGGATAGTTTGTCAGAGTAAGATAAACGTTGACCTGCATGTACCTGAAGGAAGCCAGAAGCATTAGTTTGTTAAATTAACTTTTCTTACATCAAAAGGAATAATTTTCTAGCTGTAGAGAAGATAATCTTAGGGTCTAATTGGTGGTTTTGTGCTCGAGTCTCTTGGTTTATGCTGTCTTTCCAAAAACTGTTCTCATACTAGGTGTACTGGAAGAGGCTGAATTCTACAATATCACATCACTAATAAAACTGGTAAAGGATAAAATAAGAGAAAGAGACAGCAAAATCTGCCAGGTGAGTGTAATTTTGATTCTTTGTTTTATGGCAAGTAGTGGGTGGGTTCCTTTTTCTTTCTTTAGTTGCTGGTTTCCCTATTAAGCTACTTAATGGCTTCCTCCATCCCTGGTTGAACTACAAAGGACACGGAGCTGTCGGAGGAAATCCAGAGGAGGCCACAAAGGTGGTCCAAGGGTTGGAGCACCTCTGGTATGAGGATAAGCTGAGGGAGCTGAGGGTGTTCAGCCTGGAGAAGAGAGGAGTCCAGGGGGAATTTAGAGCTGCCTTGCAGTACCTGATGGGATCCTACAGCAAGGCTGCAGAGGGACTTTTCATGGTGTCTAGAGACAGGACAAGATGATCAGAGGGCTGGAGCCACTCTACTATAAGGACAGGCTGAGATAGTTAGGGCTCTGCAGCCTGGAGAAGAGAAGGCTTCCAGGAGACCTTAGAGTAGCCTTCCAGTATCTAAAGGGGGCTACAGGCAGACTGGAAAGGGACTAATGACAAGGTCTTGCAATGACAGGCTGAGGAGGAATGGGTTTGAAGTGGCAGAGGGGAGATTGAAACTGGATATTAGGGGGAAGTGCTTTACAGTAAGGATGATGAGACACTGGCATAGGTTGCCCAGGGAGGTTGTGGCTGCTCCCTCCCTCCCTGGGGGTGTTCAAGGCCAGGTTGGACAAGGCCTTGAGTGACCTGTACTAGTGGGAGGTGTCCCTGCCTATGGCAGGGGGTTGGAACTGGCTGATCTTTGAGGTCCTTTCTAACCTTGCCATTCTGTGATTCTATGAGTGGTTTGAAGCTGAAGCAGAGCAGGGTTAGACTGGATCTGAGGAAGAAGTTCTTCAGTAGGAGGCTCCGGAAGAGGATGCCCTGGGGCGTTATGAATGCCTCCTGCCTGGGGATGTTCAAGGTTGGATGAGGCCTTAAGCAGCTGAGTCTAGTTCAGAGGTGTCCCTGCCCATGGTAGGGAGGTTGAAGTGGATGGTCTCTGAGGCCACTTCCATTCTAGGATTCATTAATTCTGTGACTCATTGCTCTGAATGGGAAGCTTTGGCAGGGAAATAAAGACAGTGTTTAACATGGTCACACATTCCTTAGAGCTTGGCAGGCATCTGCAGAACCTCAGCCGGATTTTGAATGATGTGGTTTGCTTCCACACGGAATGATAGGTAAGAATTAAGATTATTTCATTATAATTGTTAGCAGCACTTCCAGGTTCCACAGGTGAAGCATTGAGTCTTCTACAAAGTGAATCTGAGCTGATGAGATTTCTTTTAAAGAAAGGAAATAAAAAAAGGCAAGTTGTTCAAGGTGGTGTTGCTTACCATTTCTGAAAAAGAAGGGGAACTTCAGAGAAGTAACAAACAGTGAATTCCACGATGTATCGAGCATTTCTCTTTTTTCCTGAAGGTGCCAGTCAAACACGTGTACAGAGTGTTGCAGTGCCAGGAGGAGGAACTCACTCAAATGGTTTCCACAATGTCTGATGGCTGGAAATTTGAGCAGGTAAAAAACAAACAAACAAACAAACACATGGGATATCATTACAGAACCTTCTAGAAGAAATTCAGTTGTGTTAGACAGGAGTATATAGCCCACTCTGTACATCTTTTTAAATTCAGTAATTTGCAGAAATGGGATAGGTGAAGATACACAGTGAAATGAAAATTTTATATTTGTATCCTTATTTGTTAAAGAACAAAAACCACACAGCTTTCCAGGAGGGGAATTATGTTAACCTTCTGCAAAAACATCCACATCATGTTTGAAACGTACTTCATTTAAAGGGTGGAGAAACCAACATTGACTAATGTAAATTTATACAAATGGTATGGCAAATATAAAAACTTCTGGGTGGAAGAGATGAGCTTGGGAGATAAATGTTTGTCAGGCCCAAACAATGGTTCTGATACAAAGGACTGATAGACATAGGAGGGTAAATGTTACCAGCACGGATGGGGAGCTGGATAGGTGTGAGCTACACAGATCTTTCTGTTCTTTGTACTTGATAAAAATAGCTTTGTATCTGTATTAAGAATACACTTTGAAGTGGTAAAATCTTTCTGTTATCTTTGCTAATCTCTGTAAATAAGAAACTGACTATTTGGCCTCTTCATCCGTCATGAAGAGCATTCCTGCCTGCCAGAATATTCAAACTGCATTGGAGCAGTGACTCTTACTAACTCTGGAGTGAGGCAAAAGTGCTTAGATGCCAGCACTGTTGTCAGTGTCTAGTGTCAGCCCTGGGAGAAACTGGAATAAGCACAAGCCCCTCGCTCTCTGCACTCTCATTCTAATAGCACAACAAAGCAACACTCTTGAAAAGTACAGCACAGAGAGGTGAAAGAAACATTTTGCTTATGTTTGAAATGCTGAAGGTGCTGGTGGCATGGAGACAGTCATGATCAGATGAACTAAACCGGTGCAGAGAAGGCTTCCCATGCTTTGTTCTGTGGTGCAAGTATTACCAGGTCTATTTGGTGTGCCAGCAGCTGTGTGCTGTTTAAGCCCCTGGCAGAAGCTCTCTCTTAATGCACAGCAGTTTATTGGTGGGTGCATTGACAAAGTTTCTTTGACGTAATTGTCAGGAGAAAACAACTTCTGTTACAAGGGCAAGTTCTTTAGTTTTTAACAGATTAAATGACGCTGGCTTTTACCAGTCCTAGTGTCTTGTGTTCATTGGGGATATCGCATTTGGCAGTGATGGTGCTTTGACAGTGCAGTTGCTGAGAGAATACTGTCATCTCTTTTAGAACTGGTAAATTCCAGGGCCTTTTTTTTTTTTTTTTTTTTAACATTATGTCCTTGTTTCATCCAGTTTTCTCCTTACTTCC
>VWYK01073620.1:0-10400 GCA_013399775.1 Semnornis frantzii
ATTAATTACCCCCTCCCATAACAATCTTCCATATTGATGGTTCAATATCCAACATTGGTAATGTGCTCTGTCTTACCTAGCATGTAAACATGCGCATCCATTTCAAATTGTTCTGTACAATAACCCTTGAATTTTAATTAATTCATTAATTATTTTATACAGTGGGCTGATTCCTATAGGCTGCTACTGGTTATTGTATGAGAAAAGATGGAATAACTAACAATACTGGGATAAGGAGTTTAGCATATTGTAAAGGTGTTTATTGTATGTATGAAAAGGTAAAACAAACAAGGTAAAAGAGAAACAAAAAATCTAAAATCCACTTTTGGGGTTTTGAGTTTCCTTCCTAACTTGGCATGATGCTTTTAAAGTAATTTCAGAGTTATTTTGTGTATAACAGATGAAATTAATGAAGGAATTAAATTAGATTGAGAGTCACTTAATCAAGTTAATCAAATTTTGTATGGTGATGCATGCAATCATTAAGTATACATTAATGAAAATGCTTAACTGCAATGGTACTTTGCTTATAGACCAAATGCTTAGTTGCAATGATACTTTCCTTATAGACCAAGTAAATTAGCTTCAGAATGCATCATATCACACTTCAAAAGAGTCATTAAGATATTTCTGCTTTTTATGTTAGGAGAAGGAATTCAGAAGGATGACAAGTTGCCAAATCATAGTATCAAAACTTTAAATTTATCAAAGGTAATAATCTTGTGTGCAATTTAAAATAATAATTATGAGTCATTGACTGAAGATTTAATGAATCAAGTAATGATTCAAAGTGCTATTTATGTAGTATGTGCAAATTTCATAACATTAAGCATTTTTTACCTATACTGTTTACTGATTTAAAGATAGCGACATGACAGAAAGTTTAGGTTTGAAATGCTATGGAAATAATGTCTATGAAACCACTTCCAGTGACATGATTCTACAATCTTCATTCATGTTGTGAGCAGCTACTTCCTCAGTGTTAAGAACCAGGATGGATCATATATTTGAACCTTAAATGACAATCAGATGTGGATTATCAGTCATTCATTCATTTAAAATACAACCCAGTACACTGTACACTCTATAGCTATGTGGAATTCGATCTTGATAAACTACAGTGCTAACATATCGGGCTTTCTCTGTAGTGTGGTGTAGAGTTCTTTTGGGTTTTTTTTGTTTGGTTTTGGGATTTTTTGGCTTTCAGGGTTGGTGGGGGCATGTTTGGAACTGTGTGGACAAGAAAATAGAAGAAAAGAAAATTATTCAAGCTGTTCAATACATTTTCATGGTCAATACTTCCTTTCAAACTCTGTTCCTCTTTTCAACTAAAATATAGACTCACTCTTTGAGTTTAAATGTGTTAAGAACGTTAATGTACTTCTCTCAAGTAGAAGTAAATTGTCTTTGTTGCAAGGGCATGAAATGTTGAACACATGTAAACCCTGGGTCGCAGAAAGATATAAGCATATTTACCAGGTTGACTCTTTTAACTAGAACCTCTAGATGCATCCTTTGATAACTGGAGGAAAAAAAAAATACAAACACTTATATATGCTATTTGTTGTCAACAATAGACTGAACAGCATTTTTAAAAATTATTATTTCTGCGTATACATATGCATACACAATCCTCTAAATGTTTCCTAGTTTCCCTCATTCAGTTTACCAGATGCAAGGCATATGTGAACCAAGATTTATGTGAAGGGCTGCTTAAATGTATTTACTATGAATGTAAGAAGTATTAATGGAATAGAATCACAAAATTGTCAGGGCAGGAAGGGACCTCAAGGATCACCTAGCTCCAACTCCCCTGCTGTGGGCAGGGACACCTCATACTATATCAGGTTACTCAGAACCACATCCAACCTGGCCTTAAAAACTTCCAAGGATGGGGCTTCTACCACCTTTCTGGGCAACCTGCTCCAGGGTCTCGCCATCCTCATGGTGAAGAACTTCTTCCTAACATCCAATCTGAATCTACCCACTTCTAGTTTTGCTCCATTCCCCCTAGTTCTATCACTACCCAACATTCTAAAAAGTCCCTAACCAGTTTTCTTGTAGGCCCCTTTCAGATACTGGAAGGCCACAATAAGGTCTCCTTGGAGTCTTCTCCTCTCTAGACTGAACAACCACAACTCTCTCAGCCTGTCCCCATAGGAGAGATCATACTGGTGGCCCTTCTCTGGACACACTCCAGCATATTCATATTCTTCTTATAACAGGGGCTCCAGAACTGGGTGTAGTACTAAGGGTAGAGTCTCACCAGAGTGGAGTAGAGGGGGAGAATCGCCTTCCTCAACCTGCTGGGTACACATCTCTTGATGCACACCAGGGTACATTTGGATTTCTGGTATGCAAGGGCACATTGACAGCTCATATTGAGTTTCTTGACCACCAGTACACCCAAGTCCCTTTCTTCAGAGCTGTTCTCAAGCCAGTCACTGCCCAGCGTATATCAGTGCTTGACATTGCCCCAACCCAGCTGCAGGACCCTACACTTGGTCTTGTTGAACCTCATGAGATTGGCATGGGCCCACCTCTCCAGCCTGTCCAGGTCCCTCTGGATGGCACCATTGCCCTCCAGTGTGTCAGCCGCACCACGCGACTTGGTGTCATTGGCAGACTTGCTGAGGGTGCACTCAATGCCACTGTCCATGTCACCAACAAAGACCTTAAAATAGGCTGGTCCCAGCACTGACCCTTGAGGGACTCCCCTTGTCACTGGCCTCCACTTGGACATGGACCCATTGACAACCACCCTTTGGGTGCATGTGTCAAACCAGTATTTTATGCACAGAGTTGAAACAATCCTTCCACTTCACGAGAAGTCTGCTTGTACTCCCTTTTTTCTCTCCATTTTTCATGCATACTCACTGTCTATGTCTCCTTGCATATTACAGGTTAACGGTTAAAGCTAGGAGAGAAACTTCCAAAACTTGCACCTGCAACAGCGGACACAATTGATCCAGAAAAAAAAGTCATTGGAGATGTTATCAGACCTTTAAAAGAGACAATGGCTGCAGAAATGAAATGGAAATAAATTGAAGTCTAATAAATATAAAGTAAATACTGCAGAATCATCAGATTAAAACATTATAGACAACAATGTGAGTGTCTGTTCAAACTCCCCATATCTTCCTTCAAGTTTTATGTGTTTCAGTGTTAGCCAGGGAATTAGTACCTTCATCCATTTGCATACTGAAAATGCCTCATTTAGTGAGAAACCTTGTTAAAATCAACTACCATCATAATCCAGTGGAGCAAAGCTGCAAGCATAATTATGAGGCTTTAAAACGTTTTTATGCATATATGTCTTATTATCTGATAATTTAGTAAAGCATGCATCTAATCAGAATTCTGAGATTCATCTCAAGAATGCATCAAATAGACCTAAAATCCTGACTGGAAATCACAATGGAAATTAATTGAGTCCTTTTGTTTTGATTATAACATGGCTAACAGACCAGTACTAATTTTATTTGATAGCATGTCCCATTCCTACGATTAATTTGGAACTGACTAAACAAGTCAGATAACCATCTAACCCATAACAGACTGAAATATATCTGATGTACTTATTTGGCAGAATGTGTCCAATTACTGTTTTCATCTATTATTCATCTGTGTGTCCAAATTTGTTTGCTACCAGACTAGTTAATTTTTATCTGTTTGCTACTGAAAAACAACTTCCTCCATTATGGTTCTCTAGATCTGTAGGATTTCCAGAGGTCTACTTTTTCCACCTTTTCGCTGAGAGGTAATGAACTCCAAGAAGATGTGTCCCAAAGTGGGACTAGTTTTACTTCTGCAACACAAAAATCTATTCTTTTTCTGCTTTACATTTTTTTTAACATGGAAGCAATGAAAAAAGATTGAGAGGAACTATCAATAATTACACTACTGTAATGTAGTTGTTTTTTTGTTTGTTTGGTTGGGTTTTGTGTGTTTTGTTTTGTTACTGTTTTGTTTTCATCTCCATGCCTCTCTGCTTGTTTTACTTTGAGTATCAACTGTGGAACTATGATTTAGGGAACTGTCTTGGGACCAGCTAGGAGGGAAGAGAAATGCAGGCCGTCAGGTTCTTACTGCATTTTTCTCCAGTCTTGTTTTCTTGTCTGACAAGGAAAACAGCTGTTTCAATTTGACTTATAAACAGCACAATCAAATAGTTCTTCCTGTACAGTATTACAGGTTACAAGGAGATCTAAAACAATTAAGAGATGTAGTTCTAAAGCAACTTGTGTTTGGACTCTCAGTGACCTCTGCAGCTTTTTTCTTCTTTTGTCTTCTATAAACCTTACTTGTTTCTAAACATAAGATGATATAAATCTGTTTTTCAATAATCTGACATTTGAAAGTCTAAATAAATTTATAACTGCAAGCAACAAACCACAAGTTCTGTAGTTTGGGTTTGGGGGTTTTTGTGTGTTTTTGGTTGGTTTGTGGGTTTTTTTATTTTGGTTTTGGTTTTTTTTGTCCTTGAAAGATAAAACAAAACAGAATTTGTATACTTTACCTCTAAGTATAAACTAGATTTTCCATTGAGGTTATATTTTCAACAAAGATACAGCAACCATGTAAGGTTACTCACTTTATACAGGCAAGTAGTACTATGAAGTTTAATGGGATTTCTCAAACAAGAAAGAACCAGAATGATGTGAGAAAGAATAGGGTAAAATATCAGAAATTATATTTACTGTAAGAGAAATTGTGATGCAAAAGTCCTCTCTGACATATGAAAGCCTAAAAATCAATACATAATTTAAAATATTTATAGTACACGTACATGTATATTCTTTAAGGACTACTCTTCCCTGATATGCATGTATTTTTTTTTTCCATTATGTATCACCAGCCATGTTCTTACAACTTCATTTACTCTCTCGTTTTGATTGCTTAGATTTCTTTCATGGCTTCACCTATCGAAGTTGAAATCTTTGTATGTAATTAATTTTAAATAAGTAAATCAGCATGACAGTTGCATTTTTGCAAACCTTCTTGTTTCTCTCTTCACCTAAAATTTTGTGTTATGGTGATTGTCCCTCAGTACTAGTCATTTGAGGCGGGTGATTTACTTAGGAGCTTTTGATTTACACATCTAATTTTGCATGTGTCCTAAATATCCTCCATTAGAACACAGAACCATACAGTATTGTCATATGATTGTCTAATTATCTTCCAAACTCTCTAGGTTTCTTTTAAAAGCAAGAAACAAAATCTAACAATACAAGTTTTTTTTGTTATATTTCTCAGCTTGTAGTTTTACCAGCAGACCAGCACCAGACTGGAAT
Source organism: Semnornis frantzii (assembly GCA_013399775.1). Lineage (NCBI taxonomy): Eukaryota > Metazoa > Chordata > Aves > Piciformes > Ramphastidae > Semnornis > Semnornis frantzii. The sequence continues at coordinate 5,295 of VWYK01073620.1, forward strand.
TTTGATCTCTGCTCTAAAATTATCAAAAGTTGTTGACCATGTTACTACTTTCCTGTGCATTTGTCCTACATTCAAGTGACAACATGTGGATGGAGTTCTATTAAGCTGAAGAGTTGCACAGCTTTGCTTAGCTCCTGTGGGAGCACAAGCTACACTTGTCAGGATTACTGTAGAGCTAAGGGAGCTGTCAGGGAGCGGTGACCTCTCAGCTGTACAACACAGCAAGATCCCTGACTCTTCTGCTGCTTCTGCTTAATAGCTCAAGCTCCTCCTCTAACAACCTGAAGATATTATTTCCTTGTTTATTTTTCTTATTGCTGGAAAACTATGAGAGAGAGGCTGATTTAGACAAGAGCAGAAATACCAGGCGGGAGGCAAATGTTTAACTCACCATACAGGACAAAAAGCAAAAATTAAGATGGACAGAAGTGTAACTGCCTACAACCAAAAAGGGTTAGTTAAAAAATTGGCCATTAATTCAGTGATACATCTGTGAAATCACTTTCCCTGGTAAGTTACTCTTTTTTAATTGCTGACCTTGGCAAATGTTCTCTTCTCTGGGGAGATAAGACAAATACAGAGGAATTTTGTTCGAATGTCCATTTAGATTACAAGCACCGTCATGATTAGAGAGGGCAAAAAGAGTCTATAAAGAGAATTGTCCTGAGATTAATTTAGGAAGATAGGCAAAGAAATGAGCTGATGAAACAGTTTTATAAGAATGGGACTGGGTTACGAAGCAACTGAGCAATGTGCCAGATTTCTCATACTGGGAGTATAGTGCAAGGTTGCCAAAAAGTGTGTGGAAGCCAGTGGCTTCCTGCTGACTTCAAAGGCTTTGGAACAACTTCTGGACTCCAAAAGCAAAGCTATTCTGGTTGGGTTTTTTCCACATTCCTCCTCCTGAACAATAATTATTACATCAATTTTTCTCATTATCAACTATTTAGTCGATACTTTTCTCTCATTATTTATTGATAATTAACTTTTGCCAGTGTTTAGTAAGCTACTGCTCATTCTTTTTCATAGAGAAGTATATACATCAATCATTGTCACTTGAAAATTTTGATTCTATTTCCCTTAGTCATGTTGCTGACATGTTTCCCCCATTAACAAGTCTGTTACATTGTCCAAGGCCAAATTCTTTTCTTGAACTAATTACAAACAGAATTGCAAACAGTGAATATATCATTGAAGATGTGAGGACAAACAGGGTTTTTTTACCTATAAATTCAAAACAAGTAGTCAGTATTCATATCAAGCACTGTTCTGTCTGAATTTTTAGCATTGTTTTGTTAATATCATAATTCAAAACAAACAGACCATATATATCTTCTAAGGATATAGCTACGTACAGTCCGTTTCAGGAACGTATGCCTGGAGCAACTCGTCTGGGCACCCACAATGAGCAAGTGCAGTGGAATACCAGTAGTTCTGTGAAATGAGACAGAAGTGACTTTGAAATAACTCTGGTCTGATCTCCAGTTTCTCTTTGTCATGTACCTTCTGTAAGGGGATGGGGTAAATTAATTAATGCGAGACAATATATAAAAATATTAAGTTTATTAATATTAAATATTCAGAACTCGCATCACCCTGATCACCATTTAATAATAATATTAACAGGCTCTTAGCAACATTATGGAAACTATGTACAGGTTATAACAGAATCTGGAAATAGTTATTAAATATATACATTAATTAAACTTGATATAAACTGGAAGAGAAGGCTTTGTGGTCAGTATACCGCTTACTCACTAGATAAGCATAGGACGTAAGGAGCAACTTTCTGCTTAGGGCAGAAGGCAATTAATAATTACAAGAGGCTTTGGCATTTACCCACAAAATTATTATCTGACAGTACCCAAGGCGGGGTTGCTGTCGGTAGCCGTCAGCGGCTTTAGAGTCTCCCCTGGGCTTCTGGGGAAGGAGGCAGACGATCTCTGACCTGTTCCTGGCTCTCTGGACGATCTGTATTCTCTCCAGGGCTTCCGTCTGGGCAGAAGGCTTTCAGGTACAGGCAGGACATCTTGTGGCGTCACGCTGGTGGTGCAGGCCAAATGCGTGGAGGTATCGCAGGCACGGGCATGGCACACCGTGTAATGGCAAAGGCGAAAGTCAAAGGCCAAAAGGCAAAAGGCAGCGTGCTCTCTGCTGACCTCCCTTTTATCCAATGCAACCCGAGACCAATGGGCCTTTGGACACAGGACAGTCAATGAAATGGCAGTTAGCCAAGATTTGCCCATATTAGGTGAAGCCATAGGCCTGCTCCACCCTGTTCTGGGAAGAACACGGGCCCTGCACAAGGCAACCGTGTGCACCTTGTTTACCACAGGGTCTGGGCAGGCAACGGACCCCAGACTCAGTGGCGCCACGCCCTTTGTCCCTTTTCCCGCCGTTGCTCTCCCCCAAAACAGCAGGAGCGAGAACAGAAAAAATATGCCTGGGCAAGCCAGGAAAGGTATAAGCCCAATTTGGCCTGCCTAGGCCTACCACGACACCTTCCAATATAGTTTCGCCTGAAAGTATCCACTTTATACATTTCAAGATTTCTTTGCCTGAAGAGGAAAACCACAGTGAGGGGACACAGTTGGGAAACACGCTTCCAATTTGCATCCTAATGCAGATGAAAATGTTAAAGTAGACTTTGCTTTATTCTATTTTGCTTCACATCAGAGTGTGGTGTTAAGCATGTAAACTGGATTTCTTTCAACATGTATTCTAAAAGCCACATTTTGTGAGCTTTCCTAGCATGCTCTAATCACTAATGGAAATTTTATCTATCAGATGAGAGCTAGTCTGAAAGTGAAAAACAGCAAAGCCTATAGGTAGTTGCTTGATCATTGACATTGCCTGTTTCTCTTTACATATAACCAGATAATTCCTTGTGCTACCTGATAATATAAGCACAGCCTACGCCACTCCTGTGAGGTCTAACATTTGTCAGTTTATCTCTGATCTCTCTCTTCTCACATACAACAAATTTATTTTTACTCTTGACTTTTTATTTACTTAATTGACTGTTATCCAAATATTAAATACATTTTAAACAACTGGAGGAGCATTATCAATAACTAGACATAAATTAATTTGGAAGCACAGTTCTTATAGCACATACCAGGATACCTGAAATCCTTTATTCAATAGTCAAGTGTAAAATTAAACCAGAATAATTGCTACCAATTAATGCAATGTATAAAATAATTGTAAACAACAGGAAGAATATAACTTCATTTTTCCTCTGTTGATTTGATTTGATATTTAGGAACATTTAAAAGTAGCTTTAAACATTTTCCCTGAGAGAGATCCTTAAAAACAAATAATGATAAGTAACAAGATTGTTTTTATGACCATATTTTTGGATTTATAAACAAGAATTCTGGGGGAGATTTATTTGTAAAAGTTAATCAGATTACAGATATGAAAGGCAATACCAACAGGTTAGCCAGTTGTCTTTGTCTATTCAATGCTAATGGCTCTTCAGCCTGAAGAAGAGAAGGTTTCAAGGAGACTTTATAGTAGCCTTCCAGTATCAGAAGGGGGCCTACAAGAAGGCTGGGGAGAGGTCTTGTAAAGACAGGACAAGGGGAAATGGGTTTAAACTGGCAGAGGGGAGATTTAAACCAGATGTTAGGAAAAAGTTCTTTACAGTGAGGGTGGCGAGGCACTGAAAGGAGGTTGTGGATCCTCCCTTCCTGGAGGTGTTCAAGGCCAGGTTGGATGAGGCCTTGAGTGATCTGTACTAGTGGGAGGTGTCCCTGCCTATGGCAGGGAGTCAGAACTGGATGATCTTTGAGGTCCCTTCCAACCTTAGCATTCTATGATCCTATGATCCTATGATTCTACGATTCTATGCTATTTGCAATAAAATCTCATGTTCTTATTTCAAATAGCTCAAATAATCAAGAGACGAGAGCATTGTGTTATTTTGAGCTTTAGAGACACAAATATATTCTGATACTAATTTTGAGACTAAAACGAGGAAAGAAAATCACACACCAGAAGGGCTTAATTCTTAATTTCTCACCCCCACCTTTGATGGAAGGTTCATTATATCTCAAAATTGAACATGGAAAAATTCTTCACTCAGCTCTGCAACACAAGAAGCAAAGGGTAAAATAGTTGCAGCATGGATTTAAAGTAACTTTCACTGTAAACACCCTTCCTATTCTAGCATACATAAGTCTCTATAGAATTAGATTAATTTAGATATATCAAAATAGTGACAATTCTCCTGAAATGATGAGCTATGTAGTCTGTGTATGAAGCGAAGATATCTTTATACTTTCTGTTCCTTTCCCTTTGAATTCAAGCATCACCCAAACAATACACTGAGATGTTAATTATACACAAAAAGTGTAGCTCAAATACATGGTGATAATTTTAAAGCAAGTTGTAGAATGGTTGCAATTCCAGAAAAGTTAAAATAAAAATACTTTTCCATTTTCATTACGTATGACTGGACAACACAATCTACACTATCAAGCAGAAGACAATATGTCTAGGACATAAAGAGCAACACAAAATTTCAGAGCAACATAAGATGCTCACTGTGTTGACATTCAGCTGAATAGAATTCTAACAGTATGCTGAGAAACTGTCATTCCATCCTTCTTCTTAACTACCTCTAATTATAACTTTCCAAATTACTCGAGAACTCTCAGTAACATTCAGTATCACATTCAGTAATGTATATACCCTCTCTCTAACAGTGTTTGATGTTTTTAATCATTATTCCCTGTTTTACAGAAACAGTGAAACTTTTTCTTTCTGATTCATATAATATAAAACTTCAGTGTCTCCAAACTTTAGTCTCTTTTTAGCTTTTATTAGACTTCAAGATCTGTGTTTTCTAATACTTGCAGAAAATATTTCTTTGTTAGCTTCACGCCCTCTGCATAGTAACTCTAGTACCAACAGATTTAGCATTTACACAACAGTCTGACCACAATGAGATTCCATCTAAGATTTTTCTGCAAAACAAAGATTAGCAAGAGTCAAAATAAGGAAAGAGAGTCAGGGACAGAGAGCTCAATCATAGTCTGTTACAAAAGAATGTATTTTCATTATATAGTTTCATTGATTAAAATAAAACTCCAATAATTA
>VWYK01073639.1:0-12168 GCA_013399775.1 Semnornis frantzii
TCTCTTGAATTGAGGGGCAGAACATCTCCGTGATTAAGAATATAGAAATAAAAATTAGCAGAACTGAGCTGCACACATGCACACGCAAAAATAATTCAGAGAGATTGAGGAGTTCAGGTTTCAGGGAAAGTGTCAACTCCATTACAGTATTCTCTGCAAAGAGACACGAGAATACAGAAAGCTGTTGGCCTGATAACAGAGTGCATGCAGTAGATCTTGAGTCAAGGAAAGCATGAAAATGCAGTGATGTTATTTAAGGGCGATTAAAAGTATTATTCGTTTAACTACAGTCCCATTATTCTGACTTCAGAGGTGCGAGAAGATTAAGAAGACAGTGTCAGGGCACAGCCAGGTGTTGTGGTAGGCCTAAGCAGATCAAAATAGGCTTATACGTGTCCTGGCTTGCCCAGACATGTTTTTCTGCTCTCCCTCCTTCTGTTTTGGGGAGAAGCAACTGCAGGAAAGAGGACAAAGAACCTGGAGCCACTGAGTCTAAGGACTGTGGCTTGCCCAGGTTTGTTTTGCATCCTGTGGTAAACAAGGTACACAGGCTCAGCTTGTATATGCCTTGTGCAAGGCCTGTGTTCTGCCCTAAAAAAGGGTAAAGCAAGCCTATGGCTTCACCTAATATGGACAAGCTTGGCTAACTGCCATTCTGATTGGCTATTCTGTGTCCAAAGGCCCATTAGTCTCAGGCTGTATTGATAAGAGATGAGCAGGTGACACAACCTGCTCTGTCCTCGTATCCACGCTCTGCCATTTTGTCTGTGGTCCTGCTGCCCAACTGCATCCTGAACTGCCTGGAAACTGCCTGGAAACTGTCTGCCAAGAGTTTACCAGGAACAGGCTCTAAATGCAACCACACGTTCAGCCTGCACAGCCAGCATGACACTGTGCTGAGACTGCACATGGCATTGCATCCTGCCTGCACCTGAAAGCCTCCCGCCAAGACAGGAAATCCTGGAGATACACAGATCATCCAGAGGAGATCAGGAACAGGTCAGACATTGTCTGCCTCTTTTACCCAGCAGCCTGGGAAGACTCAGAAGTCTCAGCAGCTGACAAGACAGTAACAGAATTCCCTGACAGTGTTTGGGTACTGTCTGAAGCTGTAGCCAGCCCTGCCAGTCAGGAGATATTTTGTGAGTAAATACTTCAGGCCTCTTGTAATTCATCATCGCCTTCTGCCATGAGCAGAAAGGAGCTCCCTGAGTCCATCTAGTGGGCAAGTGGCAAGTGCAAGTGGTACACTGACCGCAGGAACCTTCTCTTCCAGTTCAATTGAGTTCAATTAATGTTATATATTATCACCAGTTATTGCTAGAGCCTGTTACTCCCTGTATAAATTTTGCATGACTGATGCCAACAACCAGGTATTATTAAAATCAGTGGTTGGGGCGGGGAGAGTTCTGAATATTGAATATTAATAAACAATATTAATATTTTAAAATAATTATCTCACATTAATTAATTACCCCCTCCGTAACACCAGGATTGTCACTTTCCAGGAGGGGCGGTTGGAGGCCTTAGGCAAGACCAGTCAGGGCAGTTAAGGCCCTATTAGTGCCCTCAGGACCCTGACATATTCAGATGGAAAAAAAGAAACCAGAGACAATGAAAAAATGGAGAATGAGATAAATTGCAGCTTGGATTTACAGCAGGTGAGCTGCATTTGAGTAGCTTGATATCTTGCTTTGCTAACTCATTTTCTAGGCAAAAGCAATACCATGGATGTCATCTGTCTGGCCTCCCACACCATATGGGAAACTGGAGAAGATGCAGATTAGAAGAGATTTCAGGTGAATAAGGAATTATTTAGAGGAGGGACAGCAGCAGGTGCATTTGAAGGGCAATTTACTGTGTGGAGGAAAGCCAGGGGTGGAGCTGCTTCAGGAGTAGCCTAGTGAGTGATTTCTTAAATACTCTCACATCATTTTAGGATTAAATGTGGGAACACGCTGACAAAAGTTGCTTCTGTCATTGTGCTACTGGAAGTGACTAATACAGAAGAGGCTCAGACTACCTCACAAGAAATAAATAGATGATCTTTAGATTTGAAGTAATACAAGTGGGGAAAAAACAACCCACAGTTGTCAGTCACCCAAGAGACCCACGGTCACTCAAGAGATCATCTCTTGAAAACAACTGAAAAGAAGGATTTCAGCAGACTATTTTTTCCAAAAGAATATTGTGAGCAATTGCAGAAATGCACCTACGAAAGTGTACAAGTAATGCTAGGAGACTGCAGTTGCAGTACGCTCAGTAGATAGGCAGATATGGATGAAGATGTCATTGTGCAGGGTCGGTTGGACTGCTCTTCAAGGAATTTGTCTCTCTCCCCCTCAACTAGCAGGAAGTCAGAGGCCATGAATTAGACTTTGATTTTTAGATGGGTATAAAAAGGTAAAAAAGGTTACACTTTAATAATTAGTTGAGAATCAGGGATGTGTCATTTGCACTGATTATATGAAAGAACAGTAGTGAACCTGACCGAGTACCTCCCCATGCATCTTCCAGTAACGTCTCTCAATCTGGGTCCCTTAATTTAAGAAAGAGGTTGAGATGCTCAAATGTGTCCAGAGAAGGGCAACAAGGCTGGTGAGGGGGCTGGAGCACAGCCCTGTGAGGAGAGGCTGAGGGAGCTGGGGATATGCAGCCTACAGAAGAGGCTCAGGGGAGACCTCATTGATGCCTACAAGTCCCTGAAAGGAGATTGTAGCCAGGTGGGGTTGGTCTCTTCTCCCAGGCAACCAGTGACAGAATGATGAGACACAGCCTCAAGCTGCACCAGGGGAGGTTTAGGCTGGATGTTAGGAAGAAGTTCTTGGCAGAAAGAGTGATTGGCATTGGAATGGGCTGTCCAGGGAGGTCGTGGAGTCACCATCCTTGGAAGTGTTTAAAATGAGACTGGATGTGGCACTTGGTGCCATGGTTTAGTTGATTACATGTTGGATGATAAGTTGGACTTGATGATCTCGAAGGCCTATTCCAACCTGACCGATTCTGTGATTCTGTGTGATTCCTCCCCTATCTCCAAGTTCCTAGACTTGGTGAAATGAAATGACCCATCCCACAGTGGTCTAATTTTAGGACCAATTTCTTGATAATGATTTAATTGTCAACAAACTGGATCTAACAGAAAATGCGCATAGTTGTCTAAATCCCTTCTCATCTCTACAGTCAAAGTTCTTTGAAAGATAACAGTAAGAACCTGGTATCAATGCTCCCTTTACCACAGATAAATAAACACAGTGATGGAATAACTTGCCAAAAACTACAGAAAAGGAAGTCACATAGACAAGACTAGACCCCTGCAGTCTTATCTACTGCTGCATGCTACCTCTCACAATGGGCAATAAGACAGTTTGCAGAGATGACTGATAGCACTCCTGACAGAGCAGCTATCCAGTAGCTGTTCATCCAGGCTGTTAGAGCAGCAGAAAAGACAGTATTTTTGGAAAGAAGAAATGTAAGGCTCAGAGAGAAAGATACAGCATATTGTGGACAAGAGTTTTTAAATGCAAAAAGCAAAGACGAGAAGCAGCAACATATTTTAGGCTTGTTAGGCATTAATTCAGAGGAAGTCATTAGAAACCCAAAAGTAGAAATGCTGTGCACCCTAGGCATCAGCAATAAATCACTGAAGTGACTGATTGCCCAGCTGTTTTATGCAATATCCACACAGATGTTTTACACAGAGCGTGTCTGGATATGACTGATGATACAAAGAACTGAGGTACATCAGCTCCAGTAGGAATGGCCATTTTCAAGGAAAAACTGAAACCCCACAAATATAAGAAAGTGGAAAATAGAAAAGGGAATAGGAAAGAGGAAAGGAAATAAAGGGAGAAGAAAAGAGATATGAGAAGTACATCTGGAGTACTTTGAACAGTTCTGCAGCCCCCAGCACAGGAAGGACATTGAACTGTTGGAGTGGGTCCAGAGCAGACCACAAAGATGCTCAGAGGGCTGCAGCAGCTCTGCTCTAAGGACAGACTGAGAGAGTTGGGGCTCTGCAGCAGCCTGGAGAAGAGAAGGCTTCCAGGAGACCTTCGAGTAGCCTTCCAGTATCTGAAGGGGACCTACAGGAAGGCTGGGGAGGGACTATTGACAAGGATTTGCAATGCCAGGACAAGGGGCAATGGGTTTAAACTGTCAGAGGAGAGATTAAAACTGGATGTTAGGAGGAAGTTGTTTGCAGTGAGGGTGGTCAGATACTGGCACAAGCTGCCCAGGGAGGTTGTGGCTGCTCCCTCCCTGGAGATGTTCAAGGCTAGGTTGGAGGAGGCCTCGAGTGAGCTGTACTAGTGGGCAGTGTCCGTGCCTGTGGCAGAGCATTGGAACCAGATGACCTTTGAGGTCACTTCCAACCTCACCATTCTATGATTCTATGAAAGGGCAAAGGGAAAGGGAAATAGAAAAGGGAATTTTCCATGGCAGCTATCTGGGGGATGAAGCAGCAGTGGTGGTGGTTCTGGTGGTGGTGAGCATTCCCAGTCTTTCTCGGCAGTGCAGCTGGTGATCCCTCCCAGATATTCTATACAGTTTTACCATGATGCACTCCATCTCTTTATTAGTGCCCTTTACTCATTGCCCTAGTCATAGTGCTCAGAGGGTGTTCTGATCCCACATGTTGCCCGCGGTTAGTCTCCTCATCTTTTTGTAAAGGTGTTACTGGGCAGTGCTTGCTGGCTAAGTAAAACATTGCTATCTCCTACTGGCAGCTACTAAGCACTACACGTTCTCTACTACATGAATGTTACACATTCAAAGCCACAAAACAAAGGGTGAACAGGGAGAGAAAGCCAAAAAGGGTGTTTCACACAGTGGTACCAGTTGCTTCTGCTGAGAAATCCAATGCAAGAGCCATGGCTGTGTTCCAGAACTGGGAGTGCAGAGCTGGGGATGATGATAGCATTTTGGACAGAAAGGTACAAAACTCTGTCCCAGCACCCTGGATGTATGAGGACGCACATCTACACAGAAAAGTGACGGGCAGAACACAATGTTGCAAGAAAAAGGCAGCAGAAGTGCAAATGGAAAACCCTTGGCACTACACAAGCTTCAGACTTTGATCAGAGCTGCAGCAGGGCAATAAACCTCCTCTGACGCTCCAGGGGAGCAGCTAATTTCTGCAGTCAGGGAGAGGTTTGAGGTGCTTTCCTTAATATCAGTGCCTGATCACCAAGAGAGGAGACTTCCTAAAAACTTCCCTTCCCCATCTTGGCTTTTGGGAAACCATTCCTTCTCTTACAACCTCCCTAGAAGGCACTTAACATTTTTCTCCCTGCCTCATGGAATATCTTACTTTGTGCTCAAAACTTGTGACAAAGGATTTGTTTCATTTGAAGATGCCTTTGCTGTCTTCTGTGTTTTGTGATAGGAGCAAAAGAGGGCTTAGGCTCTGCAGTCACCGTTGCTGTTTATCTTGACAGAGTTGTGAGAGTTACAGGATTTATGTGAAATTCATAGTTTGGAAAGAGAGATTTGATAAAAATAAAAGAACCAGGTCCTAGTCATAGACTCACTTTCATCTCGTGCAATTCTGCACACGTATTCCAAGTTCACAGCTTCCACGTAGGTCATCCAGAGGGTAGCAACAATTCACCAAGTCTCTGGCATACGATTACAAACTCTTTTAAGATGTGCAAGTGGGCATATAGAGAAGAAGAACATTGTCCTTGTAATACTTCAGGAAACATAAAGAAGATGATGGTATGAATGACAAACAGTTGGCTTTGCACAGGTGTCATCTGGTATTCATAGATTCACAGAGTTTTTAAGGCCAGAAAGAAGTCTTAAATAATTTTTATTGACTCGTCGCCTGTTGGAGGTTAATACGTTTCACCCAGAGAAGTGAACAATTTCTTCTTTCAGGCTACGATGAATGCTATTGAAATACCTTTCCCCTCTATAGTTTTTCAGGTGCTCCTAAAGCTATATTTCTTGCATGAAGTTTTCCAGAGATCCACACGTTTATAGTTCTTTCAGGAAACTAAAAGCAACAGTGAAATATGTTTGACTTTTGGACCTTTTGGCCAGCTGGCTTTTTTTTTTTTTTTTAATCAGCTCTCGCCAACATTTCATCTTCCCTTGTTAGGGAAGTCTTTTTTACTGCAAATGCCTCCCATTGCACTAACACGGTGTTTATTACATTTCCATTGCTGTATTTAATTAGACCACAGAAATGTGTGACTGGCTCTAACTTCACATGCCAGGGGATTCTACATAATGTTTGAATCTCAGTGGCATCCCATTAGCCATCATCATTTTAGCTTGCCTTAATTGTGGTCACCTTCAGGGACAGAATATGAAAGCGATCATCAAATATTCTTCTGCCTCCAGTCAAGCTGAGTAATGAGGGACTCCTTTGCTGCCCATTGATTTTACAGTTACTGCTGACCCCAAATGGCTCTTTCATTGCTGTATAGCAAAGCACAGAGTGTCTGGCTTTGGAAAGAGTACAGTTTCCTTGAAATAATGATGGGCAGAGCGAATTAGCATTAACTGATTTTTTTTTTTCCAGATCTCCTTTTCTTTCAACATCTGTGCTAATGACTGTCACTCTCTTGTGTTCCTGTGACATTTGAACCTGGATTTTTTTTTCTGTCTTGCATCATTCTCACAATCATCACATTAATAAGACTACTTAGTGTTATTTGAAGGACTTTCTGATTTCTTGTTATATATACCTGTATGGATTTGTTATGCAAGAATATCAGTGACATAGGACTGTGGACAGGAAAATGAATAACACAAGCACAATTCAAGTTAGGGCACTAAGACCTGGATGGGGGTAAAACTAAATGAGGAGAAAATGGTTGCATGAGTGGGCTTGAAAGGTCACGTTTAATGGTTCATGCTGTACCTTGGAGGCCATTAACCAGTGGGGTGCTGTATGGGTCCATCCTGGTAACCTATCCCACTTATCATCTTTGCCAACAATCTGGAGGAGGTGACAGAGTCTGCCCTCTTGTCAAATCTGCGAAGATCACCAAACTGGAAATGGAAAAACAAACAAACAAAACAACTTAAAAGAGAAACATAGTGCAGGAGAATGCAACTGAAGTTCTTCTGAAACTCTATCCTTAATGAGAAAGACTCAGGCAAAGGGAAAGCTATAGAGAGAAGCAGGAGTGCATGCCTGTGTGTGCAAGTGCTTGCACATATGTGTGTGTGTCTATATATATATGTATACATATGGGAAAACCTTACATTGTTGTGCTTGTGAGCTCCCATGTGCACAAATCTGCAGGGAAGCAACCAGTACTGTCAATGCCTGACATGCATACAGAGAGTCCAGTCTCAAAGTACTTGTTAGTGCCTTAAAAAAACCTCACACTTTCAAAAAAAGTGGATCTTACTATATCTTGCGAAGACCTATTGCATATTTTAGATCAATTAAGGAGTGAATGCTCTATCATTTGGTGAGCTTAGATCTCTCTGATGCGTCTTACCCAGCCAGAAGTAAATGGGTGTTATTAAAATTGCAGCACCAGCACTAAAAATGAAATCCCACACAATCCTATGTCAGAATTCTTGTCCATCTGCATTCTTACATAGTTTTCAATTATCACATGCATTATGAAATACTTTTTCTTTCTCTGCAGAACTTCCTTCAGCAGCTGCTTTCCCATCATTTAGTGAATGATCCCTATTCCTTATGGCTGTAAAACTTTAAAACCTGCTCTGAAAACAAAAATTATTAATTTCCTTTTGCAATTTTCCATGTGGCTTTTTATATCACTTCGTTCCACCCAGGCATCTCAGAATATCCAGGCATGTGTTTACTGTCACAAAATTCTGTAGGATGGAGGGGAGCTTTTATCATTTTACAGGAAGAATTGAGAAACAGAGATGAAACAAGTGACCTTTAGCTGGTGAAATGAAAGATCAAGGTCAGACTTTCTGAATACTTGCCTAAAAGTCAATGCTACACTAGTAGGGCAGAATAAACCACCAGGATCAACTTCCCAGCTACTGCTCCAAAACCTGACTTGTTTTAGACCTCTTCTTTAGGATGAAAGCAGATCCCAGACTTGCTGGAGGACATCCAATCAAGACAGAATACTCCAGTGCAGGGCAGTGGTGGGCTTTCTTGATCTTGAACTCATCCTTTTTCTTAGCTACTCCCTTCCTTAGTGTCTTACCAACAGTGGCCACCTCTCTTCTTTCTCCACACCTACCTGCCTCTCACCTTCTCCTAGAGTAGCCTCTTTCTGTGGCATCAATGCTTATGGCTGTATGTTTTCCACTTGTTTTTTCCACCTTTATTTTTCTTCTTCATTTTCACTCCCTTCATGCAGTGACATGCACCAAGATGGAGTATGCCCAAGTAATTCAGGAGTGTGTTTTGCGCCTTCCAAGTGTTTTGTAGCTGCAATTTGTGGCACAAATTTAACTGAGCTCAGTAGCTCTCACTGTGACACTTCAGGCCGTGATTAAACTTAATTAACATAGACCTTAAGCAATGAGTCATTGCATATTATTTCTTTTGCAACCTTGCCTTGCTTCTTGGCGTGTGATTCATGTAATCTTTGGTAAATTGTGTCACCCCCTTTGCCATCATGGACACTAAACTCTCAGTTACAACATAGCACCATTCCAATAACAAAATAAACAGTTCTTAATACAGAATTATAGAATCATAGAAGGGTGTGTTTGGAAGGGCCCTCAAAGATCATCTAGTTCCAATCCCCTGCCATAGGCAGAGACACCTCCCACTAGTACAGCTCACTCAAGGCTTCCTCCAACCTGGCCTTGAACACCTCCAGGGAGGGAGCTGCCACAACCTCCCTGGGCAACCTGTGCCAGTGTCTCACCACCCTCACTGCAAAGAACTTCCTCCTATAATACAGTGCAGCTTGGAATCAGAATGGACCCACTGTAATTTTTTTATATCTACAAACTTCTAGCAAGTGATCCACGAACTGAGGCTTGAGAATCTCTTTCACATTTATACTTATGGGATTATAATATTTTTTAATTTGGGTATGCTTCTGAAAGTGGCAAAACCAATTACTCTTTAGAGTAATAATTAATGAGAAAGCTGTTACAGTTTTTACAAAAAACAAGTATTTCCTCTGTTTAGCCTGACTCCTCTTGCAGTGCTCCGTGCACTGTCTCTTTGACTCCACTGACAGTGATTTCCACATAGCACTCGTGTATCACAAGAGCAACTTTTCAAGTACTTTTTCAAGGCTGTGTATTCAAGTAAGACCAACAGTTGTCACCATGATGCTTATGAATCCAAATAAAAGGACTGAGTGAAAAAAAAAATAAAAAATTAGGCAGTTTAATTTTCTCTCTGATCATTTTCAGAAGCGAGAGCAGAATAATGCTGCCAGCCCATTCTTTACGGGTTGCAGTGAAATCAGCATTGAGTGGAGAGAGCTGGGTTTGAAGAGCAGCTTCACCCTCATGCTGTGCTAAATGTTTAGCAGAGTGAAGGGAAAAATAAAGTGTTGATGTTTGATGGTCTTAAAGCTATTAAGTTAATGTCTAAATGAAGTTATGTTTTTTTTCTCCTCTCCACTTCTCTCCTTTTGCTTTAAGATCTTAGCAGGTTGCCTCCTGCTTATTTATTGACACTAGTGTTTTCAACAGATCTGAATTCCTAAATGAGACAAGAAGAAATAAACTAGCATGGTACAGTAAACAGTTTGATAGGAAAAGATATCATAATCCTACCAGTAGGGAAATAAAACAGATAATATCTGGGATGTTAAAGCCTCCCAGAAGGGCAGTGGCTCACTTTTCGGTAAGAACTCAGAAAAGCATTGCAGACATCAAATGTGACATTTTTAATAGGGTTTATACCACTGAAACACAGCTGTGCTCAACAGGCAGAGCAGCCCAGCTTGGTTCTTTCATTAATTCTGTTTCTTTGTATTATTTGCACTGATGCTCTTCAGAACAGATGAGTGGGTCAGATCAAAGGTCTGTCTTGCTCAGTATCCTTTCTCAGAAAATCTCCAGAAGTACATCCTGAGGGAGCAGAGAAAGTGCTCAGCAATTATTCACCAAACTATTCTTCTAGAATTCAGGACTTTGCAGCTTGGGGACTTGATGAGCCAGAGGTGATGCCTATGTTTTCAGTCTTCCTCTAAGATTACTTCAGCACAATTGTATTCCTCTAGCTTATGTAAACATTCTAGTTTCCGTCATATTTTGTACAAAGGAATTCTACAGTGAAACTATTTTTTTAAAAAACCTGCCAACTACTGCCCACATTTAATATTTTGTAGCTTTTTCATAAGGAGAAGTAGATAACAATTGAGTCCTTTTCACCATTTCCATTTCACTTGTCATTTTGCTGGTACCACTATCAACCACCTTTCTCCACACACGCTTCCCCCAGAATGAAGAATAAGATGAGACAGATCCAACAGGTAGATATCAATCTGACATGGGTCAAGAATTGGATGAAGAGCCAAGCCCAGAGAGTAGTGGTGAATGGTGCCACATCCAGTTGGCAGCTGGCACCAGCGGCATGCCCCAGGGATCAGTGCTGGGCCCAGTCCTGTTCAATATCTTTATTGATGATCTGGACCAGGGGATTGAGGCCAGCATCAGTGAGATTGCAGATGACACCAAGTTAGGAGCAGGTGTGGATCTGCTGGAGGGTAGGAGGGCTCTGTAGAGGAACTTGGACAGGCTGGATGGGTGGGCAGACCAGTGGGGTGAGATGTAACAAGGCTAAGTGCAGAGTTCTACACTTTGGCCACAACAACCCCAAGCAGTGCTACAGGCTGGGGACAGAGTGGCTGAAGAGCAACCAGGCAGAGAGGGACCTGGGGGTGCTGGTAGAGAGTAGCTGAAGATGAGGCAGCAGTGAGCCCAGGTGGGCAGGAGAGCCAATGGCATCCTNAAGAGGAGGCTCAGGGCAGACCTCATTGCTGTCTACAACTACTTGAGAGGAGGTTGTAGCCAGGTGGGGCTTCCGATTCTTCCCAGACTTCAGGGTGCTGGGAAAAGGAGACAGATAATCTCTGACCTGGTCCTGATCTCTCTGGATGATCTGTGTACCTCCAGGACTTCCTGTCTTGGCAGGAGGCTTTCAGGTGCAGGCAGGATGCAATGCCATGTGCAGTCTCAGCACGGTGTCATGCTGGCTGTGCAGGCTGATTGTGTGCAGGCATTTAGAGCCTCTTCCTGGTAAACTTGACGCAGTGGAGTTCCCAGGCAGTTCAGGATGCAATAAGACATTAGAAAGCACGAATACAAGGGCAGAGCAGGTTGTGTCACCTGCTCATCTCCTTTTATCAATACAGCCCAAGACTAATGGGTCTTTGGACACAGAATAGCCAATCAGAATGGCAGTTAGCCAAGCCTGACCATATTAGGTGAAGCCATAGGCTTGCTTTACCCTTTTTAGGGCAGAACACAGACTTGCACAAGGCAGGCACAAGCTGAGCCTGTGTACCTTGTTTACCACAGGATGCAAACAAGCCTGGGCAAGCCACAGCCCTTAGACTCAGTGGCTCCAGGTTCCTTGTCCTCTTTCCTGCAGTTGCTTCTCCCCAGAACAGAAGGAGGGAGAGCAGAAAAACATGTCTGGGCAAGCCAGGACATGTATAAGCCTATTTTGGCCTGCTTAGGCCTACCATGACAGCTTACTCCATAGAAATATTTGAATAGATTTGTTATTGTATTTTGATTCAGAACAAATTACAGCTGTTATTTTGCAGTGTGGCTGTGGCACATTTGCCATGTTCCCACTCCTATTTACAGGGCTCCGAGTGGCTTCCCTTTTTTCACAGTATTTTAGTCCTCATTCTCTGTTGCTGTTCTTTTACTGGGTTGTACACATTTGTGCAATGGTAGGCACATACATGCTGATTTGGTACTACTAATTGCAGACTTGGCAAGACTTTGTCTTGTTTAACCTTCCAAACCAAAAGTTTGCACAAAATACAGCTGTTCCATGTAACTACATCAGGACAGGCATGCCAGGGAAATGAGAAAATCATCACTGAGTGCAGATGATTTAAACTGAAAGACAGAATGGACAAAAAATCCCAAGCCACTCATTTTTAAAAATGATGGAGACTGAAAGGGAATAGAAGAGAGTATGTTTAGGATAGTACCTATGAGTTTATGAAAGATTCATATTCTACAATAGCCTGGGATAAACCCCAGGACTTTGTGGCACCAAGCTGTGTGGCA
>VWYK01073641.1:9389-26844 GCA_013399775.1 Semnornis frantzii
CACAGCGATTCCCGCCGGCCCGGGAGAGACCATCCGCGCCCCCGCCACGGGGGCGTCGCTGCCGGCGGTGGTGGGGGCGCGCTGCCTGCCCCCCTCCTATCGCTACCGCCCCGCAGGGCCCGGCCCCGGCCCGGCGGGGGCTTCCCCCGAGCTCAGCCGGCCGCTGCTGCCCCGCCGGCAGAGAGAAAACACGAGGTGGAGTAAAAGAAAAAACAGAGGGAGAAGGACGCACAGTTTGCTATTGGATTTAATGTGGTGTTTCCTGCCCCCCACAGCTCCAACCGCCCCCACGGGCAGGGCAGGATCTGGTCGCCGTCGCGCAGCCCAGCCACTGCTTTTCAGCAGCGATCCACCGACTAGCCAAAGGTGGGCTCCCGTACGGTAAAGTCCTCTAGCTACAGGAGCTCACCATGGGGCATTACGGCCCTTGTTTTCATGAAGCTCGCGAAGGCCATGGCTGTAACAAAGGTCTCGACTACCCATTTTTGCTGGACTCGACAAAGAGAGCCCTGATACCGAGCTAGGAGATAAGAAAAAAAAATAAAATAAATAAGTTTAGAGAGACCTTGGAGACACGTTTTACAGTGAGTCCCAAACCGGTATCATCAGTTGGTTTCACTTTTTTTTTTCCCTACAAATAGGATCCGTCGTTATAAAGACATCCTTCTATAAAGAGATCATCTAAAATGTTTTCTAACCAGCAAGAAGGAACACTTGAGAACGTTAAGGTAGGTGCTGACTCAAGGAACAGTGAACATGAGCCATTGTAAAGAACCTCAAACGGTAGCTAGTGAAACACTGAGGCTTGGGTTGGGCTGTTTGTTAATTCAGGTGTTTCGTGATCCAGCTCACAGCTGGATCACAGCATGCCAGATTGTCACTGGAGGAGCTAGTGGGCTGGGTCGGGGATGCACGGCTGATGGAGCAGCCCCATTACCCTCTTAGCCAGCGTGAGTCCCAAGGCACTTCTGGGTAGAAGGCAAGAGAAGGCAAGCTGTCAGCACAGAATGAGATTGTTTGATTTTTTTTTTATATATTTATACACACACACACATACATATTCTTATATATATATATTTATACTTTTTTCTTTTTTTTCTTTTTTTTTTTTTTTAAATCAAACCTGACAAGAAATATTAGTTCTGACTGGATTCCTGAACTGAGGAATTACAGAGCAGGCAGCCACAGAGCATTGAGTATTTTCATCTTCCTGTACCACCCACCACTGTGTTAATGCCCCCCAATCAACACACACAAGTTGTCCCAAAGTCCCAATAAAATTTCTAGAAAAAATAATCAAATGAACTTTAAAAGCACCTAGACAAAAACTAGAAGACAAATAATGCCTACCATTAATTTGTCAAGAGCAGATCATGTCAAACAAATCTAATTTCTTCCTTTAATAGGGTAACAAGCCTGTGGATAGGAGAGCAATAAATGTCATCTATCTAGATTCAGAATGGCTTCCAGCACTGGCTTTCAGGGCAGTTTGTGCGGTAGAGGGGAAACAATCTGAATAAAAGTAAAATTATTATCTACAAAACTGTCTCCACCACATCATTTCCAGGAGCCTGCAGCCACAGCACAAGGCTGCAGCACTTCCTCATGGGGTTTCCCATCTCCATCAGCACCAGAGTAATTGAGCACACTATGCTGACAAACAGATTCACAAACTGAAGGAAGCTGGGGAGAGTGCCAAGAATGTTGGAGGACACCATCAGAGTTAAATGTGATCTTGACAGACATAAAGACTTGTGTGCAGCTCAGTAAGGATGTATGCGAGGAACCGTGTGAGGTATGGAGAGCAGGTGAAATGAGAAATGAGAAGTGGATGTTACAGAGGATCCCAGGACTGAAAGTAAACTGAAAATTGTTGGGATCAATTAAGGTGAAAAAACTGAAGGCAGATACAGAAACAACATTGAAATGATTAAAAGATACTACAAAACAACTGAAATAGTCTCTTGTGTACATGGTGGGTTGGATAAATAGCAACAGGTTTTAAAAGTAGAAATATTTGGAGTAAACATTAGGAAAAGCCCATAATTATTTCCAAATCGGGGCAAAGACAAAGCCATGCACTGGGTTGCTCTCAAACCAAGATAGCTAGCTTAGAAGGTTTGGGTGCCTTCAGCCCTGGAAGCTGAAAAAAAAATGCCTGTCTGGAGCCATATGAGTATAGTTGGTATTGCCTAGGGCATAAGAATTGTTTAACTGACTCAATCTCTTTCTGTTGCTGGCTTTACAATTCTTTACTAGCATGACACCAAGAACCACGCACAACTCCCCTCATGAGACTCAGCTCCAAGAGCCTGCAGCAAGGACTTGCCACTGCTCCCCATGGGTGTCCTCCTGCACAGTTGCTTTCTTTCAGCTCAGGCATCATCTCTGCCCTTACCTCTCCATTTCATATCCCTGTTTTCTCTCTTATAACTCATTATTTCCCTAACTTCCGTACCCTTGCTGCTATCAGTCCTGTCCCTTTACCTTCCTGACCTCACCGCTGGTTCTGTTCATATAGTAATGGCACTATAACAAAGAAAAAGGGTGACCAAGATGGCATTTTCTGTATGCCAATACCTATCACTTTTCTCTAGCTCTGCAGAGCAGCCTTTACTCCCAGTCCTGCCTGTGCCTAGGCTGCATTCTGCATCACTTAGGGTGGTATTTTTTTTCTAAGCAATGCATAACACAGAGAGACTTAGATTTTGCCTGTGGCCTCTAGGTGCTACAGTAATACAAATAATAAGTCTTAGAAGCAGATGTGTTCTGATTCATGCTGTTTATGGCACAGGTCTAGTGCAACTCCACTAATTACTGAGCCCCCATCAGAGCTGAAGAGTTCTAATGATTTAGGCTTTGAATGGGCATCTTTCAAAAGAGATTAATTTTACCTTGTTTTTGTTGAGATTCATTGTGATGGAGTTCCACTATTAATCAAGACGGAAAAAGACATTAGCAATCAGTCTGAGCTGAAACACTGCATCTCCCAGCCCAACTCCAAGGGCACGGGAGTCATGAACGGATGGCATAAATGCACCCTTTGATGCCCATGGGTGCTCTCAATAATTCCTCTATCCTGGAGTGGGAGCTGGTCAGAAGAGCAGGAAACCAGGGTTTCTTCAGAGAGAAAAGGGAGAATTCCCCTCACTTGCGACATCCCCTGCTATGTCCTTTTTGCACATATATCCAGGCCTTTTACTCCTCTACCAGTTTCCCAGATTATTTACTGTCTGTCCAAAACCAGCATGAGATATTTGTCTGCTATGTCAAGAAAACAGGTATGTTAGTAAGTCACCGCGTGGCACAAGCTGTAATGATCAAACACTCTCCTGGAGCTGATATTTAGCTTATGTGGAAGACAAAATAACCACGTTACATTGACTCGTGCACCCAGATCTTGTGCCTGATGAGGAAGATTGAGGAAATTCAAAGAAGTCTGTAACATAATATTTCAGTTGATTAGAATTAATGTAATGACTCCATAAAGAACTGATCAAGAGCATAACTCCATTTCTTTTTGCACCTATTTCACCCAAGCCTTAAGTGCTTTCCCTGCTGATACTATAAGGCAGTTTGGTGAAAATGGTACAAGAAACTACCATAAACACTCTACATCTTAATTGCTTTTACCCTTATGGCACAAGTTTCAGTACCAAGCTCCAGTTTCAAAGAGGTGTCTTATTAATGGCTGTAGAATAGCTGCTCTTTTAAGCAACCCAGTCAAAGGAGTTTTGAGCAGTAATTTACTAAAAATCACCCAACAGTTGATATGGGCAGCACTGAAAACTGGAGAATTAATGTGATGTCCTAAAAGAATTAATATTACAAACCAACGAATGAGCATTCAAAAATAATGTTAAAAGGACTGATCAAGGACTATTAGTATGAGTTTTGGTACTGCTTTTTAAAAGCTTATATAAGACTCGGTGTGTATACAGCCAATCCCCCAAACTCTCACCCCCCAAAATATTAATATTTCAAATAATTATGATTTATACACACCAACAACCAGCATGTATGACCTTTATGAAACTTATGCTTTGTATATCAGTCCACTATAGTTCTAAAACCTCACAGTGAATACATTGTGAATGAATAACTAAGCTTTTTTTTAGCTTACTTGCTATAGCTTTGAAAGGAATCGGAAATCCATAATCAGAGTATATTCAGAAGATCTGATTTGAGAAAGCCACCAACAAGCCTTCAAGCTATGACCTTACAGCTTTTATAAACACATCAGCATTGGGCTTCACAGAGGCTGTTGATTACACGACAGGAGGATTTTTCTCCTTTGGTTGTAAGAGCCTGAGAAGTAATGCTGCTACCAAGTGAGATACAAACCTGAACTTTCAGACTAGGGATGATTGGCAATCTTTGATATCAACTGACTTCATGGCGAAAAAACCCAGACGTTGTTTATAGGATGAGTCAGCTGGATTTAAAAGATGTAATGGTTTCTTATTTGTAAATAAGTGTTTATAATTAGAAATCATGCAGTATTTACATCTTCACTGGGCTGTAGAGTTATTAATTACACAGTGATGAGTGCCATATAAAACACAGAAAACAAAACCACCCATCACAATTTTGCTCTTTGAAACTCCATCACTGGAGCAGCAGCAGACTTGCCAAACAGAACTCACTCCCACAGGAAAGGACAAGATCATCACTGTGCTACTAATGACTGTGCCTCTTCATGGTGATCTGTTCAACATCAGCAACTGTGTGACACAAGGCAGTTAAATCACTTGATAACCAGGACTTTATTTAAAACCCATAAAAAGAAGAAGCCTATTACAACTCTTAGGTTCAGTTGACCCTTTCCTACAGTTTCTGAGGTGTTTTTTTGCCATGAAGTCAGACTATTGAGATCACAGATCCTTGATCAGCTCAAGCCTGAAAGTTCAGGTTTGTATCTGCTTGGTAAAAGCCTTACTGCTCAGGCACTCGTAACTGAGGAGGAAAGCCTCCCATCATATAAGCCACAGACTCTATGCAGCCCAACATTGATGTGTTTATGAAAGCTGTGAGGTCATAGCTTGAAACCTTGTCAGTGGCTTTTTTTCAAATCAGATCTTATGAACTCAATTATGTGTTTCTGATTCCTCTTAAAGCTGTAGCAACTGAGCTAAAAAAAAAAAATCCTTGAAATTATAAAAGTGAATTTGAAAGTCAAACCATTGTGACCAAAATCCAAGAAAAGTTAAAGTGATTGTTCATTGCTGGTGTTTTAAGTGCATTTGTGGGCTGGCTAAAACTAAAAATACCTGTCCAGAGAAGAACCACTCTGAGTCACATAAACCTGAAAACCAGACAAAATGTGTATTTGTACAGAATGCTTTTATAAATTGTGGTTTTAAATGACAGCATATTTGAACTTTGATTCTTAAGATATTCTTTGATAGAGGGAAAATCCAAGGGCCTTCTACATTCAGAAACACATTATATTCTAATACCTGCCTCAGTGAAAAGCTATTTTCTTTGTATGTTTCTCTCCTTGTCTTGTTTCAGTAAAAACAATCAATGCAAACACTGAGTTAATACAAATAAATGCAAAGATATTCCAGTAGGAAGCTTTCAGGACTTAATAAAACACACGTGCAAATAGTTCAGAAAAATTATACAGAGGAGGACTACTTTTCCAAAAATATCCCCCATTAAGCAACAAAAAGCACAGCCACAGCATTCACAAGTGTTTGAAGGAGTAGTTCATAAAAGAAGAGCACAGGAGCTGTGATTTCAGATCTGCAGCATCCCCTCATGATTACCTAATGTATGGAGCCATAAATCACAATAGTTGCTAAGAGAACCAGAGGTACACAAACATTTGCATTGAGGATACCACAGCATGAAACCAGGAGTCATGTGGCTATTATAATCACCATGTGCCACTGTAGATGTTCTGAGCTATCCAAACCACCTGCACTGACCTGGCCCTGCAAGACCTTCATCTCTCATCTCTTTATGTGCCACAGCCAGAAGCCAGGCATGGCTTTATATGAAGTCTCTATGGCTATGGGGAGGAATTTCACACATTCAAAGGTAAGATTTTTGGTTGTTGTAATTCTGACCAGCTTGGTGACATTTATAAAATACTTCTTAGCAAAGTTGCAAGGAGCAAATTTACAAAACATAACTATGAATTGAAAAAGAAAGTAATAAGAACATTTTGACAACAGTATTTGTTCAAAGCTCAAAAGGAAGCCATGCCCTACTCCAGAGGTCTCTATGAAGTAACACTGTACAAATGGATTAGTGAATTTTAAATCCTAATGGTAGCTCACGACAAAAGATCTTGATTTGAATCTCACGAGCAGTTCACTAATATAGCACTACTTGTGCTCATCACTAAAACTACTTTTACTCAAGAAAGCAGTTACAAAAGTTATGGCAGTTATAAAAGTTATGGATTAGGCTGAGAAGAGGCAAAACTACGCCTCAGATTTTAAAACATATTTCCCCTTCCTTAGCCATTGTACTGTGTCTCTAATCTGGCAGAAGTAACTCAGTCAACCCTCGCCCACAAAGTTCTGCTACAGAAATGGTTGCATATACTAACTTCTTGTATTGAGGATCAATCTGCATAGCAAAAGGGGAAAAAAAAAAAAAAAAAGATCTTTACAGTTCTCTTGATGCATATTTGTAGTAAAATATATGACTCCAGAAATCATAGAATGGTCTGGGCCGGAAGGGACCTCTAGAGGTCATCTAGTCCAACACCCCCACAGTTGGCAGGAACATCCCCACTAGATCAGGTCACCCAGGGCCCCCTCAAGCCTCACCTTGAATGTCTCCAGGGAAGGGGCCTCAACCACCACCCTGGGCAACCTGTTCCAGTGCTCCACCACCCTCATAGTAAAGAACTTGTTCCTACATATAAATATACTGTAACCATACATTGACAAATCTGCAAACTTTTTGAGGTTTAATCAGGTAAAACTTGGCCAACATCTGCCTGACCCAGGAATTCAAAAGTTCCATATTGCCATTGCTAAAAACCTTGATATCTAGAAAAAAAGCAAAAAGACAGTAGTGTAACCTGCTGTTTGAAAGCACAAGCAGCAAGACTGATTCATTTTTCCATTTTTCCATACAGCCATTCTTCAATAACTTCATACAGCATGCATGTTCAGTAACATTAAATGGCTCATTGGGAATCTCCTGTCAATGGTACATAATCAATAAATCAGACTAATATTCAAAATCATTTTAGCACTTAGACCACAGTATACAAAAAACAACACTGGCATACTTAGGAGTTGAAATTTCCTTGCTGCTCTTGGAAAACCTGTCAGATTCACAGATATTTAACCATGAGGGATGCAACTACAAAGTAAGTGGGATATTTAAAATAGACTCAATAGATTAGGCATTTATTTATTACTAAAAATTCCCCAGATTGAATGCTTCATTTAATTGACCAATTTTGAAGATGTTGCCCTTATACAACACATAAATCGGCTGGGATAGATTAGAAAGCCTGAATTTTATTTGCTAATTTGTGGAGTTGAGAAGAGGAAGAGTGAGATGAAAAGGGAAAAAAAGAGATAAAGAACAAGAGGATTTAAAAAATGGAATAGAATCTTAATTATATGCCATAGCCTACAATAAAATTAAATTTTGGGGGGGAAAAACCCTAAGTTAAAATTTTAATAGCACTGAAATATTTTCTTACTACTGAAGCAAAATGATACATTCTCCCTATTATATTATTTAATTAAGTTTAATTTTCTATGTCACATGGAAGTGATATTATGTTAAACTCCTTGCAAAAGTCAAAATTAATTTAAGGCAGAAAGTTAAGGAAAACATTCTAATACCAATACAAATTCCTTTCTGCCCCTTTCCTACAATTTTGTAGAAACTTGTATAATCCCTCTGACCCTTTTCATCAGATTTCATTCTTGCAAGATTGCTCTCTGAAATATCTTCTGCCCAGCTCTAATTCCCTCTCCAAATAAACCAGTAAGACTTGTGACGCTAGCAACTATTAAACCCCAATTTTCTATTGAGAGTTATATTTTCATTTGAAACAGAGGTATGAGTATATGCACTTACTTTATGCTGAAAATTAGAAAGATCATCAAAAGAAGTGCAATCAATAGAATGAAGGAGGTGATTCTCCCACTCTGCTCTGCTCTCATGATACCCCTCCTGGAGCACTGCATCCAGTTCTGGTGCTCCCAACCTAAGAGGAACATTGAACTGCTGGAGCTGGTCCAGAAGAGGGCCACAAAGATGATCAAAGGGCTGGAGCACCTGCTCTGTGGGTACAAGCTGAGAGAGCTGGAGATTTTCAGCCTGGAGGCTCGAGGGAAGACATTATAGCAGCCTTCTAATACCTGAAAGGGGCCTACAAGAAAGCCAGGAAGAGACTTTTCGCAAGCAGTTGTAGTGATAGGACAAGAAGAAATGGATTGAAGTTTAAGGAGGGTAGATTTAGAATGGATTTTAGGAAGAAATTCTTTACAGTGAGGGTGGTAAGACACTGGAACAAGTTGCCAAGGGAGGTAGGTCATGGATGTTCCCTCCCTGGAGGTGTTCAAGGCAAGATGGATGAGGCCTTGAGCAACGTAGTCTAGTGTAATATGTCCCTGCCCAAGGCAGAGGAGTTGAAAGTAGATGATCTTTAAGGTCCTTTCCAACCCAAATGATTCTATGAATTTGTGAATCTAACACTGCACAGTTTGGATTTAACTGTATTGGCCATTGTGGTTCTGGAATGCCTTAAAACAATGTGGGAAAGAAAGTGGACAACAGCGGTGCTGGTTCTCTGTTCAATACCTCTAATTGCGACTAGCAGTCCATTGATAGAGTGGGGCTTAGCATCCTGAAAGATTTATTCCTACATCAAAGGGAAGGAGAAAAGATTTTGCATTAAATTATACCACTGAGCATTTTCCCATAATGTTATTACAACATGAAGTGGAGCTGTCAGAGAACTATATGATAAGAGCCTATTTATCCATAGCAGACATTACATAATGAAAGGTATCAACTGTTTGTATAAAAATACACATATATATTGCACAGGATTTGTATAATACCTTTCCTTTCCCAAAGGATCTGAAAATGTTTTACAAACTGATATACAAATTATCCATGCAGAAAGCTATTCATCCATCAAGGAAACACAAATACAGCCCAAGGCAAAGCAGAACAACTATATAAATACACGCAAAAAACTTGGTAAATGAAGGAACTATTCTCCAGTCAAGACCGTGAGGAAGATATTAAGTATGTGGCATACAAATACACATGATTTGGGAAGAATTTTGCTTTTATGAACCTGAGTCTTGAATAGAACACAGTAGGATGTCTTTTGAACACCGACAATCATAACATTAAGTGAAAGTAATAAATGCTTAAGAATATTAAGTATAGTAATAGGAATAATAGGTATAATCTAAGTATATAGCCTATTAAGAATTAATAAGAACTGTATTAAAACACAGCAAGGCAATATATCCAGCCTCATGCTAAAGGACTGGCTTAGAAAGGAGTGTGCCATTGCTTCCTGACAGAATAGGATACAGACCACATTTTGGGATCACCAGCAAGTAAAATCAATGGCATGACTGAGGAACCAAATGCTGTAAGATTAGTTTACTGTATGTCTTTGTTCATGATTCAAAATCCTGCTGTCACAATAAATAAAATAATAATAATAAGGAGGAGGAGGCGAAGGAGGCGAAGGATGCGAAGGAGGAGAACGAGGAGAAGGAGGAGAACGAGGAGAACGAGGAGAAGAAGAAGGAGGAGAGGTTCTATTGATGAAGTTTGGTCCAGAAACAGAAATATCTAGAAAAGCTAGTAAAGAATAATTAAATGAATACAGCACTTTACTCAGCAATAGTCTTCTCAATTTCTATCAGCACAGGTTTATGCAACTAAATGTTTCCAAAACAAAAAATGTCATCCTAATTCAACACTGCCACGTGGTCTGTATATAGCTGAACTTATCAGACCTAGCTCTGGGTAATCTGATGATGGTGACCAGATATTTCACTTGAATAATATTCCACTAGTTTACACAGCATCTTCAGATTGGCAGTCATTTTAGCACTTCTCAAGAAAGAAGTTGGCAGAGATCCTTAAGAGTAATTGAAGAAGTCATAGAGTGTGAAACTCTTTCCCTTTCAACATAGAATCACCTGGTTGGAAAAGACCGAAAGATCACCGAGCCCAACCATAACCTAACATCTCCCCATACACAACTATTGGTCCATGTCGCTTAGCTCCTCACCCAAATGTCTTCTAAAGATCTCCAGGGATGGTTACCACTTCCCTGAGCAGCCTGTTCCAGTGCATAATGACCCTTTCAGTGAAGGAATTTTTCCTAATATCCTATCTAAACTTCCCCTGGTGCAGCTTAAAGCCATTTCCTCTTGTACTATCATTTGTTATCCAGGAGAAGATGCCATCTCCCACCTCACTACAACCTCCTTTCGCGTAGTTCTAAGAGAGCAATGTTTTCCCTCAGCTTCTTCTTCTCCAAGCTGAACAATCCCAACTCCTTCAGAGCTCTCACCGTAATTACCAAGAGTCTCTAATGAGAAGCAAAATGCAGACAGTGGGAAAAGTTAATATAGTTGGAAACTTGGGAGGACAGAGTAAGAAATGTTACAGAAACTTTTGGACTCTTTTTAACCTTGAGAACTGGACGCAAATCTCAGCCTTCCCAATTGTGTTGATAGTGTCCTCTCAGGAGACTTACAGAGGACCACATATTGGCACATGGGTGCATTGATTCTAAATAACTATCTAAAACATGGCCTCAGCACCATTAGTCATCTGAGAGCTACATTCAGAAAACCTCTCGAGGATTTCGACAGGCTATCGGGCAGGAGAGGCAGATAAAGAATTGCTGATGCTTCTAACCCTGGAGAATCCAGTAAGTTTGAGAAAAAAGTACTATTAAGGGTAAGAGTTATCCTTCACATCACTCCCCTAAGCTAGGCTGATACAGTGAAAAAAATCACAGAGATGAGCAAAAAAGTGGATATTATGAAAGTCTGAAACTCTCAGGCCAGCTATTTGGTTGAGAAATTGAAACAGAATGATGGGAAAGGGAATAACAGAGCCCCTGCTTAAGTATCTAAAATATTGATATGTAAATGCCAGGAAAATGAAAAACAGCTGCAAGAAGTGGAAGTTTTAGCACACAGTCAAAAACATAAGCAGCACTATAGCATTAATGGGATGGGTTGCAGAATTGGGATTTTGCTGTAAACTGGTAATAAATTGCTCAAGAAGAGCAGGAACAGAGAAGAAAGGTGGCCTTGCCTCTGCATCAATAACACACATCCTGGCTCTGAAGTCTGCAGTTCAACAAGTCAGAAGAAATTACTCTCTTCTTGAATGACTCTGCATAAACACTAAAGGGCCCACGAATATGGGTGCTATTCTGTAGGGAGTCATTCTTTCCCTCTTTAACCTTGAAAATCAAGCACAAGCCTTAGTCTTCACAAATGCCATGAGATTCATGTATTTGTACTGCAGGGAGTAATATGCAGAGACATCCTAGGCAAGGATCACGCGACAAAGAGGATTTTTATTATACAAATGTCTGATGGAAAAGCAATACAGTTGACATACAAAGATGACATGTCAACTTTCTGAATATACTGGGGGAAGTATTTCATTTTCTATTTTCCAAAACAAAGGAGAACCCATTAGGGAAATAGAAGCAATGTAAAAAAAAAAAAAAAAATGGTAAAGAATCTAATGTTTGGAAGTTATTCCAATGAGGAAATTAGGAAAAATGAGAAAAGGTAAAAGAAGATAGAAGCCGTAAGCAAAGGTAGGCTCCAAAAGAAGAAAGAGAAAGAAGGACATGGAAGTGTTGGAGTGGGTCCAGAGGAGGCCCACGAAGATGATCAGAGGGCTGGAGCAGCTCTCCTATGAAGACAGACTGAGAAAGTTGGGGCTCTTCAGCCTGGAAAAGGCTTCAAGGAGACCTTACAGTAGTCTTCCAGTATCTGAAGGGGGCCTNAACTGGATGATCCTTGAGGTCCCTTCCAACCCTACCATTCTATGATTCTATGTTCCTAATGTTTTGTCACACACACAAAAAAATTGAGGCCAGGTACTTACTTAACTATGCGCTCACTAATTATGAAAGCCAGACCGTGAAAGTAAATTAATCAATTAGGTAGGTAAATAATTAGATAAATCAACCTTCAGGTCAAGAAATAATCCTCACTTTTGATATATTTTGAAACTTAAGCCATCTCTGAACCATTTAAGAGAAATCTCTGCAAAATTTAAAAAAAAAAAAAAAAAAGAAAAAAAGAAAGAAAGAAAAGACTCATTCTGGTGGATTGGAGGCTGGCAAAAGTTGTGCTTCCCTTAAACACAGAAGAGAGCAGAGTGCAGAGTATACATAATCAAAGAAACACAAACACAAAGCAACATAAAATAAAATCCAAAACCCAACTCACACCAAAACCCCACATAAAGTTCATAGAAGATAAGGTCATAAAAAAAACAGCCAGCATTAATTTATGCAAACCAGGTAATAATATCCAGCCAATCTAGTTTTGCTTTTTGAGAGACAAACTGAATAATCAGAGGAAAGTGCTGTAAGACCTCGAGAACAATACCACATGATTTTCTCATAAGAAAGTGAGACTCAGATGAAATTAGTACTGCACAGCCACTTCACAAACTACATAAAATGTCAATTCTTAATATTAGATTGCCAAAAGGGGAAGTATTTTCAATTAGGAGCTTTCAGGGACTTCTGTGCAACTCCATCATTATTCATCATTATTTCAGTTATTAGAGAGTATTCTTACAGACACTTGTTAAGTCCAAAACTCAGACTTGGGAATATGCAGAAAGGTGGATTACAAACAATGTCAAGAAGAGGATCAGAACTGAAATTGGCTGGGAAAATGATCCTTAATAAGCAATGTGAAATTCAATCTAAGAGTGCATAAAGTGCCACCCAAGAAAGCTGGAACCAGATGCACAAACGCAGCAAGAGGACAAACTACAGTGCACAAGCCGCAGAGGAGCATTGTTCTATGCTCCATGTTGCAGTAAGCCACAAGCTAAGTACAGCTCAGCAGTCTTCTCCTGCTCTCCAAAAAGCAGATGTTATTCCTGGCATGGATGAAGAGCAGGGCTTCTATATACATGCCCAAAACAAATCAGTCTTGTGGGTATGTGGTTAATTTTAGTAATAGAACTACAAAAACATGGGGAACAATACCACCAGTAGCTGGAAGCTTGAGACCTGAGGAGAAGTTAAAGAAATTGGATTTTTTTAATGTAGAGAAAACATTATTGAGTTGCCTAGACCTGGTAAATCTCCCAGTGCTAAAGGACAGAGGACACCTCCTTTTGCAAAAGCCTGTTACAGGTCAAGACAAGCATTTTCAGTACAGGAGCCACTGGAATGGTTCAGGACTGTGTTTCTAGTGATAAGGAACTTCCCTCACTAACAACCAGATCTTAACTGACCAGGTGCTGTCAGAGGTGGTTTACAGGCAGTTCAGGAATGGACAAGAAGAATATGAGTTCCTTCAAACCCTCAGTTTCCATGATTCCCAGCATCCCCTGCCTTCTGGCACTCCTCACTGCATGGTAGCTGAATACAGTTCTGAATTAACCTTTCATCCATCCTTAGACTGCTGTATAAATAAATCCAATGACACTTTACTACATACCTGAAATTAAGCACATGCTTAAGTGCTTTGCTCAACAGCAATATACTTTAAGCACATACTTTAAAACTCTGCAAACTGTGTCTTTATAGCTTTCCAAAGTCATTACAATGGTGACATGGGTCTAAATTATTGCTACATAGGAATGTAATTGCCTGCTCCAAGAAAGAGACCTAGAAAGGGAAAGAAGAATGCAAAAGACTGCTACTCTTCATTTTGTACATGCACAGTTTTTTTCAGAGCACACTGATGAAAATTATAGTCTTCTACAGTGTCCTGTTCCTAGAGAGGTATGTTCTGAAATCAATTGCCATGCAAATTTTTGGTTCAGTAACACTCAACATATAGGCAACTTCAGGCTTAGCACTCCAGTACAAAGACATGAGCTTAACAAGCTGTGCACACCTCAGCAAATCAGCATTATGCAGTAAACTCAAACACAATTTTAAGCAGGAAGGGTTTTCTGAATACTTGAGGATTTTCAAGCAAACAATCCCAAACCTAGATGGCTGCCTTAATGCTATCAAACATGACTGGTCTCATAATTACTTTTTTGGGGGGAACAACAGACATACACACACACAAACTATGACAATCCACATGCTTTTCATCTTGTTTTGTTTTCTTTTGCTTTGGTTTTGTTTGTTTGTTTGCTTGCTTGGGGGTTTGTTTGTCTGTTTTGGGGTTTGGTTTTGGGTTTTTTTGGCTCACTCTTTCACGCCTTCTAAACATACACTTATTCTGACCCTTGGGTTTGAACATTGACATCTCCTTCAGTTTAGTCAATATTTAGCTGTCTGATCAAAAGCCCTTCACCAAAAGTCAGTATTTGTATTTTCTTATATGGTAGCAAGCAAAAGAAACTGCAGGACTGTAATTTACTGTGTTATCTTCCAGCATGCATGAACTTTTTTTTTTTCTTAATTGCCTATTTTATGGTATGTTTAAACTGCACTTAATTACTTGCTGCAGAATGAAATCCTTACAGAAGTATTCCACATTTCATTTTTCAATCTGACTTTATTTAAAGAACAATATGTCATGTTATCTTTCTAATCTTGAAGAACAGTCTACCACATAAAGAAAATTGTATTTAAAACCAAATATTGGAATGCTAGTTCTCAGAAAATCTGTCATCACTGGACTTCCGTGGAGGGGGGTGGAGAAGAGAAAAGAAAACAGGACAAGAAAATCTTAATGTAAGAAACAGACTATCAGAAAATTAGTAATTCTCAGTGTTCACACAGTCACTGTTGAAAGCGACATTATCAGTGACATGTCATCCAGAAAAAGAATTGCAAAGACACAAAGAAGACAAAGTAATTTGCAAAAATTCAGTAGGCCATCACAATGATGCCAGGATAGCTTCAGGTGATAGAAATTCTACATATGCTCATGTATTGTACAATATAAAATGTTACTTAACCACCGGGTTCGGGTCAAAATTTTACATCGTTTTTAATACATTAATGACATTTAGCAATCCAAAATAACTGTTTGGTAACACATCTAAAATTGCTTCTTTCCCACTGAGGGACTTGTCCTTGTTTGTTGTTTCTTACCTTTTAATTAAAAAGAAATCACAACTGTAACTGAAGGAAACAAAGTAACTATCCACAGCTTCATTAAAGATAACAGTTTGAATGGACATTTTGAAGGTGGTTAACAAAACATTTTCATTACCTTATCCTGTAGCCATAACGTTCTGTAACATTCACCTTTCAACAGAGAAAGAAAATGGTGAACACTTTGACATTTTGAAATAATTTCATTCCTGGTGTCTGCTCTGGACAGCATTAACCAAAGTTAAAGCTTTTTTCCAGGCTCCTGCATTTCTTCAGTTAGCTCCAGCCTCAACCACTCCAAGTCTGAAAGCAACAGGGAGATATTCAGCCACTGCCACACAGTCAGGACTACCAATGGATATTTTACTGCACTGGTGCTGAGCTTAGCTTCCAAACACAGAACTGGGTATCTCATTCCAACAGAAATTTTATGGATATGAATGTTAATTGCCTGAAACTTTTCAGATTAAGGGGACCTTCTGCCCTCCACGAGTTTGGTTAAACAATTCAGTATTACAAAGTACATGGCTGAAGTATTAACTTACAGTGCTTGATTGGAGACCATTTGTCAGGAAGTACATGGTAAATGTGCAATAATGCATGGATTGTTTAAAGCATAAAATAGGACCTTAAGCTCAGTAATCACTAAGTATGGGAGACAGAACTGGCTTCACACTCTCTTGCAGCACTGGCATCTCTGGGACACCGACAGAATTTCACAGATTTCACACACTGTTATGCTTGCAAAACTCTTGTATACCAACCATCTCTTAGCACTTACTCTTTGGCTTTTCTACTTAAGGTCAGAATAAGTGTGAATACTTGCCATGTTACTAGAGAAACCCCTCCTCTGAAGAAGTAAAATATGGTACTTGTTAGTATTAGGTAACGAGACATCAAAAATGTGACTATACTGCAATAACCACTTGTAATTAATTCAGTTATCTGCTTCATTTTTAGAATTAACACCAGTAACCTACTCCATGCTTTTACATATACTTTGCTCTTACTCTACACATTTTTTTCTATTGCTCAGAAGCCTACTAGAAGTCTGCACCTCTGACTTCAGCCTGGGACTTTGCAGCATAGGTGTGTTTGCAGCATGGAGCAGCACCTATGCTGACCTGCTATCCTAGTGAAAATGGGAGAGCTGGAGGAAACCTGCATTGTTGCACTTGCCTTCTTAACGGTTTTAACAATGGCAAGTCCCACCTGTAATGGGTGAGTTCCTTAGTCATGCTAGCCCACCCCAGCATTCACAGCCAACCTAACTCTAGGCTTTTCCCTGGCTCCAGGACAGATGCAGCGGTCTGCCACTTGCAGCTGGCACATGAGCACAAGAAAAGCTGTTTCAAAGATCTGACAAGAAAAGTTTGTGAGACTTTTCACAGGTTCAAAACCTTGCTTTGATGGGCCTGTGGTTTTTCCTGTCCTCTAGCACAGGATCTACACTGAGCTATTGCTATGACCCCTTACACTGAGCCTCAAATACTGAGTAAAATGGCACACTGGTCTGAAGCAGCACCCCATAACCTGTGCTGCCACTGCTCCCTGCTCATGCAGAAGCACAATGTGTTTTCTGAAAGTTTCTGCTCCTGGATTTTTTTTTTTTTTTTTTAAACCAGCTAATTTGACCAAAACTCAACCAGCTAATTTTCCTAAAAATCATAGTGGCAGAAGAACTGATCCCTCCAAGACTGGGTACAACCAAACTGAACACATTCATCTCTAAAGACCCTGAAAATTTGCAAAACATCAGCAGAGGTGAAGTGTAGAAACAATGAGTCAGTGTGAGTCACTCATTACAACAGAACATTACAATGCCATCAAATCCTAAAGGAGAATGACAGCACCAAAATACTTCATTTGAAAGCAATTCTAACTTCCTAGAGAAAATTTAATAAACAAGCATTTGACAATTAGATAAAATAAGTACTAAGTACCACAGCCTTTAAATAAACCTGCCAGATAAGCACAAGGTTCTAGAATCAAAGTATGAAGAAATGTCATTATGGATATGTATGGTGAGCAGTATTTTTTTCCTTGATTTTAGTGGAAACAGCACTCTCTGTGGACATCATTACAGACAAAGATGTGTTACACATCAGGCCCCAAACGGTGTGGGGTTTAACCTTCCTTTCGGTTCTGATAAAAGGTTAATATTCTTACATTTTCATGCCAAGTCTCAACAGACTTGGGGGTGGGGGGGTAGGG
>VWYK01073644.1:0-19642 GCA_013399775.1 Semnornis frantzii
AGCTCCCTCAGACTCTTCTCACAAGAGAGATGCTCCTTTCCCTTAATCATCTTTGTGGCAGGAGTCTATTAAAGTTAATGAAACTGTGGCCCTTCGGAGCAACGGACCCAGCATCTGGTGGGTGTCTGTGGGTACCAGATAAGTAGCTCACCCAGAGTCAGTGGTGGCTGTGCTTTGGGGTGGTTTTGTGGGGAGATATTTTGAAGAAAGCAGTTCTTGGGAGGTACTGGACTAATGAATTGGGAGTTGACTGAAACAGGGGAAGAAGTTTGCAAGCAAGAAGCAAAGCACTATTTGTACATCCAAGGTACTGTGTTTGGTAGCCTGAACTGTTTCCTTTTTACTTGTGCATTGATTCTTGCAGCATCTTTGCTCCTTGTTTCTAAGATAAAGTAAACCTATTGTACTACATTAAGATGCCACTTTTTTGTTTGCTATAATCTAGATTAAAGTTCAGTAAGGCAGAATGTATGTGTCTTCCTGCCTGTGTAGGCATGTAGCTATGGAAGAACTGTGCAGAAATGAATGTATTGATTTATGTCTATCACTGTCTGACAAGAGCAGATGGGGGTCTCAGTGTTTCAGTTTAGCTGTTGGGCTGTACTAAACACAGCCTGATTCTGCTGCTACTATGTATGAGTTATCTTTGATGCAGCCAAGTCACTTTTGAAGTATTGCAGAAGGTGAAATAGAGCCAGCTTTATAGGCAGTAACAACAGAATGCTATTATTTAGGCTAAAATGAGGCAATATTTGGAAAATTCCGGTGTTAGCAATAAGACTTTGCCTGAGGGAGGCTGAGCGGTGCTGTCTGTAAGGAGAGAGCCTGTAGCGGCTGTGAGAGTGGGTTAGTAGAGTGAGATGGAGACCAAATGCTCTCATGTCCACCAAGAGGCAGTGCTGGAGGTGCATGAACATAGGGATGCAGCCAAAAGTGGGATGTGGGCACTGAATCATCTGCAATTAGAAAAAATAAGATATGGGAAGTAGAGTTCTAATTGCAAATTTCATACTGGGTAAGCGCTGGTGGTGGGAGGGGATGAGAACATAACTACAGAGGCAGAGGGTGAGCATGGCAATAGCCACAGGTTTCAGTCAAGGAAGAAAAGACAAATTTAGAGGTGTGAAATCTCAGGGATTTTAGGTTTTGTGGAGCTTGTCCCTGGTGTAGCCCTTGATGGTGATTTTGCCCTCACCCAGCCAGCCCAGCGTGCAGCCTGCCTGAGCTGTTTTTCCAGGGCTGCTAGCTCTTGCTGGTATCAGGTGGATGAGACCCTGGCTGTGTCCTATAAAACTGACAGCAGTAATGAATGATAATCCAAATTTCTGTAATACTTTCTTCCTCAGAACACTTAACAACATGCTATTGACAAAGATGCGGGCTGGGCTTCAGCCAGTTTGTTGAAGAAGCAGCAGTACTTTGCCATGATCCTACATTTGGGAGCCCTAGTCCTTAATGCTTTTGAGCAGGGATGGGGAATTGCTTTTCCTTCTCCCTGCTGTCTATCTTCTCCAAACAAACAACTTTTCCTTTACAGCATATGCTGTATATCCAGGACTGCCTAGAGAGTCCTTAAGGATGTTAACTGCTCAACCTTAACACCTAGTTGGTCTCAACTTGGTGCTCAAACTCCAAAGCCATCTCCTCTAGCTGAACGAGTGTATGTGCTCTAATCAGCTGCAGAATGGGAGCAGCTGTCTCTAGTACCAGACAGCAGATCTAACAACACATTGCTGGAGAAGTTCTGGGCTAGACTATAGCAATAACTTCTCAAATACAGCTCTGAGAGAAGTGATTTTGTGGGTTTTGCAGAGACTACAAACAGTTGAAAAATAAATGAGTCTTCTTTCTATCCTTGGTCCATTGCACAGCCAGAACTTCTGGTTATTTGTGGGCTGAATCTTTTATTGACCATTGTATTCCTTGGCGTGAAGTGAATTTTCAGCCTCTGGGTTCATGGTCATTAACCATGGTGAAAATGAGTGTGATGCATTTGTCTCGCATAATGAGTTTGCCTGTCGAAGCTGCAGATGATTTGACTGACTTATGGTTGTGGCTTGGTCCTTGTGCTAGTTGCCTGTAAAAATATCCATTCTGGAGTAGTTGCTTCTGTGACTTGATCCCTCCCGCAGATGCTGGGTGCTTGGCTAGGCTGTGGCTATCTGGTTCCCTCGTGAAATTTGCTGTTTCTGGGTCAAGAATGTGGTTGTAAGGTTAAAAAGGAGATGGGTTAAAGTCAACTGAACATTCATGGCGGATTCTGATAGAGCTCTTCAGCTCAAAAATTCTGCCTTGTTTTCTCTGACCTCTCTGACATTTGTCACTTGCTGGTCTTTTTGATGAAACAGTCACAATTTGTACTTGCATGAGTGAGGATGATGGGAGCTGAGGCTTTCAAGTACCTTATGTGTATGCAAAGGAGACAAAATGCTCTTGAAACAGTGACTGCACTAAAGACTACTTCAAATTCATGAGTGTGGGCCTGAGTGGAGTTTGAACAAGCTGTGTGCTTATACGATTAGGGCAAAACTGTACGGCTTCTTGAGCACCTACAGCACTTGAGAGGGACACAGGTCAGCTGTGGCCATCTCCTGAATCCCCAAATGGAGGAAGAGCTGCCCCTGTGCTGCACGGAGGAAGCAGTGAGTTTGTCTCAGGCTGTGCAACTGCAGGCTCAGATCCTGAGGAGTGACTTTTAGCAGCCCCTGTGCTCTTGTTTTGCTTGTGGTGTTTCTTATATTCCTGGATCAGGAGGTTGCAATCAATTCCAAAAATACTGGGAGTACAGCCTGAGTGCATGAGATGAGGAGTGGATGTGTACTTGAGGAAAAAATGTTTTGAAAGAAGTATCAATTTTATAATCACTGTAGAAGATTGACACAATAAGGGACTGGTTTTGCCACGGCATGAAACAGAAAGCAAGGAATAAAAACTTCCAGATTTGCTTTCAGCTTTTCTGTCAGCTCATTTGGGGCAACCAAGCACCTTCCTTCTCTGCTTTTGTCTCCTGTAGGTACGGCAGAGCTGCCTAGGGGTATGTATCAAATCCACAGATTTTATTCCATTTGAGAGTGGGCATTAGGGAAAATGTTTTCCCAGCAAGAGTGGTCAGGAATGGGCTGCCCAGGGAGGGGGATGAGTCACCAAGCCTGGGTGTGTTTAAAAGTCATTTGGATGTGGTGCTTGGGGATATGGTTTAGGGTGAACCTTGTAGAGTAGGATTAGGGGTTGGACTTGGTGATCCTGAGGGTTTTTTCCAACCTGAGTGTATCTGTGACTCTGTGAAAATGAGCAATTTGCAGGTATCTGAGAACAATTACAACTTCATTTTTGGTCTTGAAACTGTTATGTCACTTATGGGGCTGTTAATATCTTGTAATATACAGCAAGCCATATCTTAATGGCTAAAAGGCGTCTGTTTCATCTGTAACTACTGAAAGGCAAATATCCAAAGTGGTGTAACTTCTGTTAACCGGTAAAAAGAGTAGCACTTAATGGTTACAATAATAGGACTTTTTTGGAGGTGGTGGAAACAAACCACCCCCTTGATCAGCATAGAGCTACAGCTCTGGACCTGGCATTGGGACAATGCAGAAGAGCAGGGCCATGAGATGGAGGGCAGAGGAATGTGGAGGGGGTGAATGAAAAACAGTTTGTGGTGCCAGCTGTAGCATCTTAGAGGACAGCTGGACCAGTGCTGTGCCTTAGAAATTAGTAATGGACCTAACTAGTTTAATGGGTCAGAATGCTATTTTCATTTTACTATTGCATCTTTTTAACCTTTCCAAATTTAACTGCATGTGTGTGAGAGAAACGGTTCTAGGACAGTTCAGCTCGGTGGGTTGTTTGTGAGCTCTCCTAGACTCATGGGATAAAAAAGAAGGAAAATCCCTTCTGAGACTGTCAAAACAGCAGGCTCCCCTGCCAGGCAGTGCTCAGGTCACTAGCTTTTCCCCCCATACCTGGACTAGAAGCTGGAGCTTATCCTCCCCTGCTGCTTCCCCTGTGCTTGCCCCCTCTGATTTTGTGCTGCCTCCTCCCCCTAATTTAGTGTGTACAGCAGGCAAGAGCTTGTGGGTGGTCCCTCTCACCTCCTGTGAGACTGTATGTCTCCAGACGCTCAGGGCTCCCTATGCTGCTTGGCAGAGCCCTTGATGATGTTTGAGATCTTTGTGGAGCTTGCTGTGCACTGGGGAGGACCAGCAGAATCTACTGACCCATGTGGAATTTACTCTGTAAAGTCAGACATAGAATATTGTCCTAGACCCTGTGCAGACTGGGAGGAGAGGGCTGGAGACAGGGTAAGAGGGAAGGAAAAGTCTTTTCTTCCACACCAAGAGCTTTTGCTGACAGCGAATGCCATCAAGAAGCAACCTTTGCCTCCTAATGCTGACCTGCTAATAGCTGGGAGGCAGCCTGCAGTGCTGAGTCCTGGCAGGTCTGCCAGCAGCAGTAGGATGCTTTCTGTCAGGCTCACCCACCTCTGAGACTTCCAGTGCTTCTTTAAGCCACACAGCTTCAGTCAGAGACAATTAACTATGTGTTAGCAGAGACAGACTTTGGTTTTAAGCAGAATAAACGTATGGGTAGGATGTGGATGAGCTCAAGCTATTCCTGAGATTTTTCATTATTCCCTTGGATGAGACATGTCTCACCACCAGCTTTTACACATTGGCAGCAGAATTAGAAGCAGAATAAAAAAAACAGTTTCCCAAGCTGGTCACATCTCTAGTGTGGAGGGCTGCTGATCAATTCAGATAAACCCTGTACAGAAGCTAATTGCTGAGAAACAGTGGGATCTTTCAAAACTCTGATTAAAGACAATTTAAAATCTACATTGATATTAGCACAGGCAAAAAAAGCTGCTGCTGGACACAAACCAGTTAGCAAGACCAGCTTACCAATTGAGGGCTGCAGCTGACCTGTGTTATAAATGGACATCTCTGCTGAGCAAATTATGAGTTAAACTGACTGGCATTGCATAGAAATCTGGCCCGTTATCCCTCCTGCACATCCCTGGCAGTACAGCTGGGAAATGATGTTTCTGAGCACTAAGTGGCAGGTGTATACCTGTGCTGGGAGGTGAGTGTGGGGCTAAGTGAAGCCAACTTGATTTGGTCCCAGCCTAGCAAGGAATACCAATGTATGTCTAAGGCAGAAGTATTCCAAGCCTCTGTGGGGCTGCAGCAGAAGTGCAGGCTTCCAGTTCTGTACTGGAGAAGCTTTACCTAAATGACAAATCATTTTCTGTCTAACTCCATACTTTCCTGCTTGCTTCATTTCTGGTGAAACACCTTCTGACACTGCATTCCTTCATACTGTTGTTACTGCAAATACTTCACCCAACAGTGTTTACCTCTACTTGGACACACAGAAGTGAGTCCCTTTCTAAGTTTTGTCACAGTTCAACTGGCCCTTGTAATTATTCCTGTAAAAGTGCACCATAATATCTCAGCAGCAGACCTATAGTTAAATGCATGTTAAAATCTAAGGTCAAGCCACCTGGCAGTAAATTAATGGTCATAATGTAGCTACTGCTGTGATGCCTCTCTTCCATTAAGAGAGGCAATGCTGCTCTAAGTGGCTTATATGCCCAGAATAATGGTCCTTGTGGCTCACATCTGCACAGGGAAGAAGATGCTTGTTGCATTTTAAAAATATGAGCCAAAAGGCATTGCTCATGCAGCGAGACCATAAGGTTTCTCCTAAGGGAGACTCTCATGAGAGTGGGGCCTTCTGGTATGTCCCCTAATACATCACTCCAGAGAGATTCGCACAGACCCTTCACCGACTTGGTTTTGCTGCCCCTGCCTGCCTTTCACCTGGATTTGTAGCCTCTGAACGAGCATGCAAAACTCAGGAGACTCCTTTGATACCATTGCCCCTCTGCTGGTACAGCATCCAGCAGCTGGTTATTGGCACAGTTCTTTGTGAAATGATTCTTCAATATAAAGGAGAGAAATATTGTCTCATTCTGGACACATGCAATGCTCCAGTCTGCTAGGCTACGTCTGGGTTTCTGGATAGTAGCCCGGAAGGCAAGGTTCAGTCCTCAGCATTGGAGTCTCCCCAACACCCTGCCACTTGGCATGCAAAGTGGCACAGAAGGGGGTGACTTCTGGTTTGTCTCGGGGAAAAAAGGAGTAGAAAAGGAAATAAAAGACATTTACCATCTTTGAAGGTGGGAAGGGTGCTGAGGCCTTCTGCTTTCCTTTCCCATGGCCGTTCTCCTTGTCTTTCTTGGGCCCCATGTTGCAAGTCCTATGCTCCCATCTGAAGAGCACTGGCTGCTGCCTCCCTCCAGAGCCCATTGACGCAATCTGGGTCATTCGGAGAAGGTTGTCAGGAAGGATCCTGCGCCTCCCTGCTGTGCCAGCGCTGAGCTTTGCCTTCCAGGGTGTGTGAGGGGCTGGGTCGTTCCTGAGTCCTGCTCCCAAACCTGGCTCCCTCAACGGACTGCAGCCTCAGGACTCCTGGGGCATACCCTGGGGTGACCAGCTAAGGTAAGGCAATGCTGGGGCACTGCACTGGGGACGTGGGAGAAATACCCTGTGGGACCCATCTAAGCTCTTTTTTGGGTGGGGAGGAGGCAGTGGCTGAAGACAGCACAGAGTATCCCTGTGAGGCAAAATCCACCTGCCCTGCCAAGTGGCTGCTGGTGCTTAAGGGGATTTCTAGCAAGGCAACAAAGCCCTCCTGGGGAAAGACAAGAATTTTTTCAAGTGGGACTAAGTGAGTTATGACAGAGAGCTGATCTGTATGGCTGCTTCATGAGTTTCCCCAGTGCCTGGACTCTGCACCCAGCAACAGACACTATATGTGCTGAGAATGACTGATTTCTAGAAACACCATCTAAGAGTATATGCATGGAGACGTCCAGAGCATGCCACATCAGTTTCTCTGCATTTTAGCTTTATCTGTAACAAAGTCTCTCCCCATCCCAACGCCAGTGTAATACCGAGGGACCAGATGCACCGTCAAGCACCGTGGCTTAGTGGAGGCCATCCTTCACCTGGCAGTTCATAGTCAGCATGGATCCCCGCCTCTTTCCTTGACCTTACTCTAGGTATTTACACAGACAAATGCTTGTGGCAACAAACCTAACAGCCACTGGTTAGATCGTTGTCAATCTCCTACTCATTTACTGCAGTGAAAACCTACAAGCGAAGGCAGAATGCAAGGATTGCTCCAGCCCCGGGACCACACCACACAGGGTCTATGCTGCTGTTAGCTCCTGTATTCAAACAAACACTGTATAGCAAAAGCCACACAGGCAAAGAATTTCCAAGGTTTTCCAGGCTAAAGTGAAGTTCCTGCCTGCACACGTTCTGGTCAGCTGCAGGTTTTTATCCAAATAATCTTAATGGCCACAGCCTCAGGTTCTCCATATGTAGATCTCTAACCTGCGGGTTTGCTATTTTTGCATTAAAAGCCCTGTGCAAGATATGGGTCATGTTCTAGCAGCTGCTGCTTGTACACATTTGGAAAAACAAACTCTGAGTGCTTTCTGGGGAATATGGATATCACTTATCAGCCCCAGGCTGGAGCAATGGTGCTGTGACATGGAAGGGTGTTTGTAAGCTGGGGTGTGTGTGAAAGTTTGTGCTCTGCCCGTGGGAAGTTTGTGTGCAGTTACTGCTTCCTCAGCCCTTGTTTTAAATGCAAACATAGAAAAGACTTCAGCTTTACCTTAAAGTGAATGAAGATCATAAATATGAAGTCAAATAAGACCCAATAGTGCATGAAAGCCAGCAGCCTGTTTTAATTTGCTTCTACTACACCTTTAATTTGACTAGCACAGCTGGAAGTACAGCAAGTGAGGCTGTACAAGTCTCTGTGTGTGAAGTTAGAGGAGGTTGGACAGTGAGTTACCCACTGGCTGTAAGCCATGGCTTGGAATTTCCTGAGTTGTTTCCCCCCCCACCTTCCGCCCCCCCCNTAGCTAAATCATTACTGTAAGCTTCTAGTTCCAGATCACAAATGCTCCATACAGTTAATTTATTCCTCAGATCAGCAAGAGAAATTTATTTCTCAAAAAAAGCACTTCAAAGTGTTTGCCTATAAATTTCCTTCACTCAAATCCTTGGCTAAAGACTGGCTCATTCCGGCCTCTTGTCAGAAGTGACCACTCTAGGAAATCCCTTTCTAGGGTGCCCTTAGATGTAAAGCCTGAATTTGCTCTAACACACATTTTAATCTTCACTCTCCAACACTTCACAGAAGCCCTCTAAGCTCTTGGCACCAGCCCCCTCCCAAATGCCTCGGCATGTCTTGCAGCTTCCCCAGTAAGGATCAGGTTTACCTTAGCAGCAGCAGAGCAGCAGTGCCCAAAATGGAGATTTCAATGGGATCTGACAGGGAGATTTTCCTTCTCATCTACATACTTCTGTAGTTTTCACCTTTGGGAAAGCAGCCTACCTACAAGCAGAAGGTTTCCGCATATCTTGTCACTTGATGTCTCCAAATATTTCTTGCTCCTCTTTGCAGTTCCCAGGCAGTTTTAGTTGCTTAGTGTTCTTAAATAGAGGTGAAGCACCAGTGTTCAGTAATTACTCAGAAATGAGCTGCCAGAAGGAAGTTGGTACACAGACCCTCTGAATAAAGTCAGCCCAAAAAAGCTGAACTTTCTCTCTCCAAACTTTCTTTTCACGAAGATCCTTATCCCCACCTTTATAAAAACTTCTGTTCCCATCTGCTCTGCTTGAGCATCCCTGGCTGCCTGGGCTCCTCCGGGGCATGATGGCCATCTCCATGAGGGTGGGATGCTCTGTGCAGAGTTGGTGCCTTTGCTGTCATTTGGCAAAACTCAAGCGTCTCGCCTGCTCCTCAGAAGAAAACTGCAGGAGTCGGGCAGAAAAGTGGGCTTGGGCTTGGGGTAGTCCCAATATTGTGCGAAGCCTGTGGCTGGCACACAGACAGGGAGCACCTTGACCGTGCAGTCTTTACTTTCTGAAAAGCCAGGGCTGTGTAGAAGCAGGTGTGCAGCTCTTTCTCCAGCACTCACTCTTCCTTGTGTATTCTTGCATGTGCCAGTGTGAAATCAGGGGCTTCCCAGCCTTTCCCTCAGTCACCTCCATCGGACCACTTTGTCCTTGGGTGGTATTTGCTTTTCTGAGTCAAGAGCGTGCCGGAGAGATGCTCCTGTTCGGCTCAGGCTGCTTGCTGATTTCCCACGCTGTGTGCTTGCTATTTGTTCCTATGGCAAAAATAAAGGCTGCTTTTGCTGGCGTGGCCCACAGTTGGCTGTGATAGGATCTTTTTTTTTTTTTTTTTCCCCCTCACCCCACCTTGTTTAAAATGTAAGATCTCACAAATTAAGAAGCTACAGCCTGTCTAGATCTTATACCAGTCAGTCTCTGATTCATCAGAGAATCTCCTTGGTAACTCGCTGTTCCTCTCTGATGATTTGCTACAAAAAAGCTCTCCCAGTTTAAAGATAAAATACAGTCAAAGCAGAAAAGGAGCTACACTGTTATAGATACCTTATAAAGAAACATATGCCTTGTATGCATGAAGCTATACTGGATATTTTCTGATGTGTGTGGGAAGCAGCCTCTTTGTGAAACAGTGTGGTATCACTGTTTTCCCAGCACCAGATAGGAAATGTGCCCCAGCTGTACCATCTCTGCTAGGAGTCCTTTTGTGCTGCTCTGGGGTGAGTAACCCTGTCTGCAGGGTAAATAATCCCACGGGAGATGAGGTTGTCGGCATCTAACGAGGGTCTCAGCAGTTCATGCTTTAATAAACCAGATTTCTGGCCTGACTACCAATTACAAAGATTCAGAGAGGGTGACTTTCTGCAGGAGGTGTTCCTGGTGTCTTTGATGTTACCTCGTAGTCCTCTAGGTCTGGTAATGAGCCCCTGCTGCCTGCCCGCAGCAAAGCACTGCCCGTGCTCCTGTGGCTGCACCAGTCGGAGGGAAAGTGCTCACTAAAGATTTGTGGCTTGTTTATTTTTCCTGGGAACCAGAATTGCTGGAAAAGTTGATCCAAAGTGAAGCTAAGGACATTTTGTGTTTGCAATAACTGGTAACTGTGTTCAAAAAGTCAGTGTAAGTGAAGTGTGACCCATGAATGCCCAGCACCAGGAAGCTCTGCAGTGAGAGCTGCCCAGGGTTACAGAGGGATGAGGCACTGGTACAGGGCTAGAAACAAGTGCTCATACTGAGGTGTTCTGTGCACCTACAGCCAGAAGGTTTCAGCCCCC
This sequence comes from Semnornis frantzii, assembly GCA_013399775.1. NCBI lineage: Eukaryota > Metazoa > Chordata > Aves > Piciformes > Ramphastidae > Semnornis > Semnornis frantzii. Next base: position 10,208 of record VWYK01073644.1, read on the forward strand.
TGTGTCCATGCTAGAATCATCCCACTGGTACCGTGCATGGGGCTCTTCATGATGCTGAGCCCGTCAGGGTATAGAAGGGGAGCTGCTTTCAATTACTTCTACCAGATAAACCAGGAATAAATTTTTTTTCTAGATACCCTTGGAGCAGACTTCATCTGCCTCTTGGCAGAGGCTAACAGAAGGAAGATGGAGTGGGGCGAGTCCCCTTAGGCCTCTTGATGTTTTCCCACTGGCCTTACGTGCTTTCCATCTTGTGGCAGTAATTCCTCTCAGTACAACAAACAGCATCAAGTGCCTTTTATCCCTGCAAGAGGCTTATGAGCTCACCATTGAAGCTTCCCACTCCTGAGGCAGAGCAGAGCAACCAGAGGAAGGCTCCTACAGACAACTCTAATAGTAGGGCTGTCGATTACTGCAGGGGTTGATCTGGGACAAAATCTGTTTCCCCGTTAGATGTGACATCTTATGTGTGGTCAGGTGCTGCAGTTTCAGACCCCAAGGGAAATACAAGGGGAAGTCATTCCTGCCTATTCCCTGCCTTTCCATTTTCTTTCTGAAGCATTAGAGGAAGAGTGAAGTATTTGCTAATATCAGATCTCCACACCTGTGCTTCTCTGTGGGAGGGACGAGGAGAAACAGTCAGAGCCCCTGATGGAACAGATGATTGTAGGGCAAGTCCCATCTGGCTTTGTCTCCAGGCTCCCTCGATGGAGGGAAGGTCAGGTCTAACAGCACTGATGCTTGATGTTGAGTTCTGTAACACCTGGTGCCATTCTGTGGCCACAGTGTGGCTAAAACCATGAGGCTGGCAAAAGTGAGTTCACTTTTGGCTTGCCTAGGGGTAGCAGGAGCTGCATCTTGCCCAGAGCAGAATGTTAGGACAAAATTATGTTCCACCACACTAGTCTCCTGGAGCAAGAGACGCTCCTTCGGAGCCTGCTGTGTGCTGCAGAGGTCATGAGATGACCTGAAGATGTACCCTCGCTCAAGTTCTGGAGCAGCAGTGGAGGCAGCTCTCAAGTTTTGCCATGCATTTTAATCACACCACTGCAGCCAGGAGCTTGGCATGGGGAGAAGTGGAAAAACATCAAAACCCGCTTGTTCCATGCCCCTCATTTGATGCCTACAGCCTTCAGTTGGATCCCCTGCAGGTGCCTGCAAACATCCTCTCTTTGGCTATGTTCTTGCCCACCTTGGATGGTTACAAATTTATATTTATATATTAAAAAAGAGAGCTTATATACAGTGTTTTGCTATTCCTGTCCCCTGTGCAGTGTGTTTCTATTTTGGGATACAGAGCAAAGGTGGCTGCAGCTATTTGGAGCAGAAGAGGGTGTGTGGATAGGGGCACCTACAGCCTGGGGTGGGCATGGGGCTGCCTGCCTGAAGGTGGCAAGGGTATGCCCTGACATCAGAAATTATTTGGGATTTTTTTAGCTTTTCTGCATCTCTTCAGCTTTATTTCAACTGCTACTCTAATTCTGAATCATATTTGAACTTAAAGGAATGCCAGTGGTAGCGTAACAAAAACAAAAACACACACAAAAAACCCAAACAGAAAAAAAATAATAAAAGGGAAATGTGCACAGCTTTGGTGAACATTTTTTATGAATTGGATCTCCTGAGATGAAGGCTTCATTACTGCAAAACAATGAACCTGCTACACTCTCAGTAGTACAAATGGGTTTCATTTGTATTAGGAAGATACAAGCTTATTATTTTTAGTCTGTTCCTTTAGCACCAGGAACGTTTAATGTGATAATCAATGTAATTGAGGAACTGAAAGTACAGAGCTGCAACAGTCTCAGGGTTGCTGATGACTACAGCTTTAGGGCTGCTGAAAGGTCTTGAGGATGTGTACAGCTGTGAGAAAACCAGATCCAAATTTCAAATGTGGATGATCCTATGACATGTCAAGGTACACAGGAGGACGCTAGGCAGCTGTGGAACATCAGGGACCAGAGCCTCCCCAGTGCCAGAGGGCTATGCCCAGCACTGAGCACTCGGCAAGAGGCCCAGGGCCATGGGTTGCCCCCAGGGATGGCTCTGCTGGAGGGACATGGGGAGAAAGAGCTGATGCCTTCTCTGTCAAAACATGAGGGCTCAGAGGGTACAATGTCCCCTCCTAGGGTCTGGTGGGAAGAAGCGCATCCAGGATCAAAGCTGCAGAATTCAGCAGCTACACTAGTCTGAGCATTTCTGTGTAAACCTTGATAAATTTGCCATTTACTCAGTTTGGCTGCCTTTTTTTTTCTTTCCCCTTCCCTCCTCCATAAAGGTACACTTTTGACACTAAAACCCTCCTGCCAAATTCCCAGCTCATTCTAAGTACAGGGTTGCTAAAGCTTTCCAATTAAATGCTTCAGAGCTTTTAACATAGACAAAACATGACTAGCTTGCTGCTCAGGGACTGTGAAGCTGTTTGGTGAGGATTTCCATCCTGAAGCTCAGCCTTTAGCAGGCAGCCACCACAAATATTTTCAGACCAAATTCTATGGAACGCATAAGCAGCAAACTTGTCAAAGGACCTGCCAGCTATAAGTGATTTACCTATAGCAGTTTTGCCACCACTCACATTGGCCTGGATGCAGACAGGCCCTGCTTTAGGGAGCTGCTGGTTGCCACATACCAAATCCAAGCAGGCAATGTTAATGTTATTCCCTCTGTGGCACAGTGGGTGCTTGTTTGCTGGTGATTTACCGTATGTGTTAATCTGTAGAAGAGGTAGCAGGAAAGTGGCTCACTGGCTCTGACCTGGCTGCTGGCCCCAGCACAAGGAGGCTGAGTGTGGGGCAGCCGAGCTTCCCTGAAAGCTGCTGGACATCAGCCTGGGAGATAATGGGTGAGAAGAAGGGTCTGGGACCCAGAGGAGACTGAATATATTTTAGTTGTGACCTCTGAAGCTGCTAGATTCAGAGCGAGCCTGAAACAAGCCTGTAAGGGTGCAGCAAGGTTTGTTTTCATTCCTCTCTGTTTTAATATGTTTCACCTGGAGAAGGGAGATTTTCTGTTGAAAAGCACAGCTTTAGAGACTGAAAGATGTTTGATAGTCTCCCTTTTGGGGAAATGCTGCTGGAGCTGCTGTCCCACGCTGGGACGAGTTCCTGGCTGGAAGTCTTGGAGCTTACTCCCTTCAAGCTTTCTCTCTCTGCCAGTCTTGCACAGACAACTACAGAAGGCAGCTTTATCTTTTCAATGAACTTCCTTTAGCATACGCACTCCCTTGTGCCATGAGTTCTATTTCAGCATGCTGCAATCAGAGGGTACTTGGGGAGAAGCAGCCAGAGGTATGCTGCGGTGATACACTGGCTGCATGCTCATGCTCCTGATGCAATTGCTTACATTACAAAGCAATTAGCAGGTTTTAAAGTTCCAATAACATTTTGCAGGCATACAGGCCTGGGGCTTTTCCATTTGTGGAGATGTTTCTTTTATTGCACCTACTTGCCTAATAACCTTACCATTTTACACACATTGAGGTGTTTTAGAAACCTATTTGTGATCTTTGTTGAAAAACAAAGGCAGTAATGTCAGCTCCACACAGAATACTTACTCCATGCCAAGTTGCTCCTAAGGTCCAATTTAGGTTTTGTGCTGGTTTAATGAGGTAAAGTCCCTGTACAGTATTTCCTGCTCCTTTTCTTAATTTCTGGCAGCACATCCTTCAGCTTGGGCAGAGCACTTTGGTGCTCTCTATCACTGTGAAGCTATCAGCTTCTCCCTGTCTGTCCAACCCCTCCGGGTGCAGCAGTCACTCTTGCAGTAAATTTTCACCCCAGATAACACATACATCATTCATGCAGCCCACTCCTGGTGCTCTGCAGTCAGGCTGGCTGAGGAGGTGGGAAGGACAAACTTTCTCCATCAGCTGCTAAAGAGCAAATTTGCTGCTGGTATTGTGAAGCTATGCCAGTTGGAGAGCAGGGCACTGGGGTAGGCCTTGGGGCAGCTCCAGTCCATCCCAGGAGGGCCAAGGACTAAGGTAGGACCTACAGGAGGAGATAATTCGAACAACCCTTGTCACTTGGCAGGGAAGAGATTTCTGCAGAGAGGGTGATGTCCATCCCTGGCGATTTGACACCTTCCGGGAGTGCTGTGGTTCCCTTAAGTATAGAATCATAGAATCATGGAATGGTAAGGTTGGAAAGGACCTCAAAGATCATCGAATTCCAACCCCCTGCCATAGGCAGGGACGCCTCCCACTAGTACAGGTCACTCAAGGCCTTGTCCAACCTGGCCTTCAACACCTCCCTGGGTGACAACCTGTGCCAGTGTCTCACCACCCTCACTGAAAACAACTTCCTCCTAACATCCAATCTAAATCTCCCCTCTGCCAGTTCAAACCCATTGCCCCTCCTCCTGTCATTACAAGACCTTGTCAATAGTTCCTCCCCAGCCTTCCTGTAGGCCGCCTTCAGATACTGGAAGGCTACTCTAAGGTCTCCTGGAAGCCTTCTCTTCTCCAGGCTGCAGAGCCCCAACAAACTAACATCAACAAACTAATTATCACTTAACCATTTGCCACATGCAAAACGCATAGGAAACTGCAGGAGTAATTTCCAGAGTAACCATAATCAGAACCTTCCACTGCAGAGAACACAGAACAACACATAATTGACAGTACCACATCCACAGTTGTCCCTGTCCTCTGGCAATCAGTGTTTTGGTTACAAGCTTCCGCTACTTGGCTTATATGCATTTAGTAAACCTTGATTACTTGTGTGTCATACCCTTGCACTAGATGCATGCTTCTGTGATGCCTTTAAGGTTGTGTGGAATTCTATTTGCAATCTCTTTTATAAATAACAGTACAAACCACTTTGCTGCTAAATCTGCCTGTCAGCAAGCAAATTCCAGGGAGCAAACCGATTGTTATTACTATTATTTGCACCATTCCAAAATCCATTAATTTGCTCGTTGCTGCATTAGGTAATGAACATTTCTGCAGCAAGGTCACAATTTCATTTTTGCACCAAACAAAAAATCTTTCCTCCTGTGTGATACATGAAAAGTATTTCTTGCTCAGGGCATAATGTTTTATTTAAATTATTTTCCTTTGTTCTTTCTTACAGATGATCTATTATGACTCCAAAGATTGCCCTCATGACATCTCTTTTTGAATTCAGTCCATAATTACATGAAACAGGGATTCATCTGATGTGACCTCAATAAACCTCTCATTGTTTGCACAGGGGGGGACACGCTGCTATTATTTACCAGACAACAAGGATTCAGCTAAGCTCCGTGGAATTTTGCAGTCACTGACACGCGTCAGACGTGGGCAGAGCAATGATGGAAATAATGTGAAGGCAAACTGCTCTGAACCACTGAAATAAATATCTGAGACAGGAACTCGCTGTAAAGGCTCACTTCATCTGTAGGTACACCTAGCTGAGAGTCATCCTGGGTTCATTTGCAAGGTGACAGATGTCACAAATGGGCAAATGCTGGAGAAAAGAGCTGGCATCCCTGGGCCAGGTCTGCTCATGGGACTGAGCTGCCCTAGGTGTCCTTGGAGCAGCACTGACTTGCTGCAGCTGTGGCTTTGGCACTCCTGTTCAAGGACGATTATGCAATGCTGCACCTCTGGGTTTTCAGTCTTTGGCAACATAAAAAGCCTCAAGCCCCTCCCGGCAGCACAAATATGATGTTGGTTGACTGACCCTATGCTGCGCGATCTGCCTCACCCACTTCAGCTGATCTTGTCTCATCTCTGGCTCTACCTTTGAACTCAACTTTCCCTTGGTCGGCTATAACCTCTCGCTAGGCTTCTCAGTGCTCCTTCCAGTTGCCATTTCCAGGCCTCTGTGGTCTCCCTGGGCTGCTCATAAACATTCACCCATGCTATTTTGAGATGTGGCTCAACTATTTCATTGCTGTGGCTGGAGGAGTCTCAAGGATATCCCCAGCTACTGTAGAATCCACACACAAGGACAGAGCTGCAAAGCATCCCCCACATCCTTTGACTCTCAATTTGCAGGAGGTAAATGCTGCTGTTACCATTTTGTAGATAAAACCTACTGGGTGGCAGATATTAAGCTTTTGGCTCAAGGTCACAGCATGTATCTTTGAAGTCACTTGATAAACACTTCATCCTCAGCAAAGGATGTGCTTTGGGCTGTGATCTTATCCTGTAACAAAAGCTGAGGTATATATTCCTCCTCTTTCATTATAGTGCAGCAGTATAGTATATGTTGCTCACACTTAATAAGTGGAAGATCATTAACTTTGCCTTCTGATACATGTTTTTAATTTCTTTATTCGTAATGAGTTCATTGCTGCAACAGCAGGAGTGAAATATGTGCTACTTATTGCAATTCAGTATTAATTAATGTCCACTTCTTACACAGTGTTAACAATAACATCCCTAATCTTCCAGAGGTCGTTGTGGGAAATTCTTTGTTCTTTTCTCTCTGGCAAGAAATGAGATTTGCTTTTTAGCCTGTCATTCAGCCTGGAGAAGAGAAGGCTTCCAGGAGACCTTAGAGTAGCCTTTCAGGATCTGAAGGGGGTTACAGGAAGGCTGGGGAGGGACTATTGACAAGGTCTTGTAATGACAGGACAAGGGGCAATGGGTTTAAAATGGCAGAGGGGAGATTGAAACTGGATGTTAGGAGGAAGTTGTTTGCAGTGAGGGTGTTGAGACACTGGCACAGGTTGTCACCCAGGGAGGTTGTGGCTGCTCCCGCCCTGGAGGTGTTCAAGGGCAGGTTGGAGGAGGCCTTGAGTGACCTGTACTAGTGGGAGGTGTCCCTGCCTATGGCAGGGGGTTGGAATTCGATGATCTTCGAGGTACCTTCCAACTTTACTATTCTATGAATCTATGATTCTTGAATCAACTACCTAGCAAACTGCCTGCAGGCAGGGTAGGTTTCTCATTTGCTGCACTGTGCTTCACAACAAGGTTTGCACTCTGCATGCTTGGGATGCCACTTACAAAAGCTTTTGTCCCGGCCCAGTTCAGAAACACCCTGTATTTGAGGACAGTCTGGGAATGGAAGAGCCTCATGGTGTGAAGGATGTGCTAAAGGGGCCTGCTTCTCACCTTGTCCCCATGGCCATCTCTGATGCCTTGCTCTTTGTCACCTGCATCTGAGTTTGAGAATTAGCTTTGCTGGCTGCTTCAGACGCAGCTGGGGAATCCCTCACTCTAGCAAAAGTCATCTCTTTGTTGCTTTTCAGCTTTCTGGCCTTGCTTTGCTCCAGGCTGGAGCTTGACCAAGTGCTTGTGCAAAGCAACAAACACAAAGCCAAGTTTTGGGGAAGCTATGGGTTAGGAAAGAGGAGGCACTTTGATCTCCTGTGCACCGGGGATGTCCAAGAGGCACCATGTCTGGCTGCTCTGCCCCTCGAAAGCAGCTGGGACAAACGACTCCTTTCATGTCTCCTCACTGTCACAGAAAGAAAATTGGAAGTGACAGTTATTGCAGTTTCCCATTCCTGCTCACCAGGGCTTGGCAGGGAGAAGGGGCTGCTGGTTACAGCCAAGCCTGCCATCTCCTGACCCAGCAGCTTTGGTGGGAAAACTCAGGGGGAGGGATGTTTGATCCTACTCCGCTGACTTTCCATTAGTTAAGTTTCTTGCCTTTGTGTTTGTGTCTAAATTAGAACAAACTGTAGATGTTGGTACACAGAAATGAACGGTGAGGAACACTAATTACTGCACCCTGAGGGCTGTGGCAGTAGCCTCCCCATACTTCATTTAACTTATTGAAACTACAGGGGGCCTATGTACAGGCTCCAGTGGTAGCAGAGGCATTTTAATAATATATCATATTGAATGTAAGTGTGCTTTATAGAGAAAAACCTCCAAACTTTCCTCTTTGCTGCAACCACTGACAAATGGAGCCCTGATTTAATATAACGGTGTGCTTTCAAAGCTGCTGTTTCCATCTGTCTGTGCTGAATTCATGTGCAGAAGTTTATATGAAGTAATGAATTTTCAGGGAGGCTTTTCTAATAAAGATAATATATGTCAGCAGAGCTGGCAGGGTTTTTTACTGGGGCAATTTTCCATTGAGTCCAGAGTAGATGTTCATTGATAGATCTTGTCAGTGCTGTCAGCCTTAGTCTCAATGGCATGAATAGCCATCTAGCTTGCAAAACAGCAGAGCTCATGGGTTTTGGCATTGTGCTCAGGTGTTCTCCAACCTTTCCTGTCTTTGGCCAATCTCTCTAATTCACTAACTTTTTTTATAATGCAAGAGAGGCTCCTGTAACGTATGTCTCAAGCTCAGCTACTCAAACTCTTGTCATGGATACTGCCTGCTTTCTCTGCAGGACAGGATCATAGAATCATAGAATCAGAATCATAGAATCATAGAATCAACCAGGTTGGAAGAGATCTCCAAGTTCATCCAGTCCAACCTAACACCCAGCCCTATCGAATCAACTAGACCATGGCACTAAGTGCCTCATCCAGTCTTTCCTTGAACACCAGCAGGGATGGTGACTCCACCACCTCCCTGGGCAGCCCATTCCAATGCCAATCACTCTCTCTGTGAAGAACTTCCTCCTAACATCCAGCCTAGACCTCCCCTGGCACAACTTGAGACTGTGTCCCCTCATTCTGTTGCTGGTTGCCTGGGAGAAGAGAACAACCCCGGCCTGGATACAACCTCCCTTCAGGTAGCTGCAGAAAGCAATGAGGTCTGTCCTGAACCTCCTCCAGGCTAAACCACTGCAGTTTACCTGGCTGCATTATCAGAGCAGTGTAGATGGAGTTAACACTTTCTTTGTTCTTAGAGCACCTGTACAGTTTGCTTTGCATCTTTCCCTTTCAAAAGGTTTTGAATTGGACATCCTCTCTGTCTTTCACAGCCAGTTGTAGCTCTGGACCCAGCTGAAGCCTAAGTGATAAACCGGGCTCTGTATTTTTTTTTGTTTTTGCAGAGCATGGAAAGCTCATACATTACAGGGGCTGCTGCTACTGCTTGCTGAGCCACTGCCTGCTAGTTGTGCTTCTCTTGAGCATCACAGTCTGTCTCATTGAGACACCCACAACCCCAGGCTCTGAGTCCACAACTGCAAAGTTTGCTTGCTATCATGATGACAATGACCTTGTTTCTCCGATTAGGCTTGAAGTTGCCACTGTGCAACACAAGGTGTGTAGCCTACAGATAGGGACAAGCATGACATTTGGAAGCAACCAGCCTGTGCCTGATAGATAGCTGGGACTAGGGTTTGTACCCCTTTCTCGCCATGTGTTTTGCAGGACCACTGGATCTATCCCACTGGCAAGTGTATGGTAGCAAGTGGTGAGAAAACTTTTATTTCTCCTTTTAAAGTATCTTCTGCTGATTGCTGATCTCACATCATCAAACTGCAGTTCCTGCAGCAAAGACAGTATCTGAATGATTTGGAAATCTCAGTAGAAGCATAAAACAAATTGGGTAAATGGTTTAGTTAAGATTTGTGTTTCAGCTTTATAGAATC
>VWYK01073647.1:2500-13595 GCA_013399775.1 Semnornis frantzii
GTCGAAACATTGTTAAAATTGGAACCTGAAATTTAGGAATTAAGTGAACTACATTACACACACGAAGCAATAGTTCAGGCATATAGCAAGATACCATGGTTATAGACACTTCGACAATGTATGTGTGCACACACCTACCTGGTCATCAAAAACATAACATTCGAATTTCATGTGATTTCTATTGTCTTCTGAAATGTTTGTATTTCTGTGCTAGAAAAGTGCAAACAGAATGGTGTACTGTTCTTTTTTAAAAATAACCAAATCTGCTGTGGGACTCCTTCTGGGTCTTTATTTTGCAGCTTTTCTAGCTGTTAACAGGGTATTTTTTTAAGGATACACTTGTAGGATTTGAAGACATTCTCCACTGGAAAAGTTATTTCCTGGAAATAAAATCTGAAGATAGCTGCACCTTTTTATCCAGTGCCGTGTTTTAAAGAACTTAATAGCCTCTCAGTATTTTTAATGCCTGTGGTATTACATAGCTAACAAACAATTTCAGAATTCAGTTACCACAATTAGGAATTTGAAGCAGGTGGCACAATAATGGGGCTTTTTCATTTCATTTATTAGAAGGGGGAGGAAAAAGCCCAGCAACGCAGAGCTTCATTTATTTTCATCAGCTCCACAGTAAGAGCATGGCAATTTGCAACACCAGAATCATTTCAAGTACAGCTTTGCATACATCATTCATTTCTTTAGTTTTAAAAGCTTCTTATCGTTCAACCAAAATTTGAAAAGATAATTTCCTGTCTAAAGTCCAATCTGGTCTGAGCATCCTGCCTGCTTTTTAACACTATGTTGGCTTTCTTGGTAAGCAGATGGAGTGTTGATATCACTGCTGCGTGACCCCCAGGTGAGTGTGACTTTGCCTATGTGTGCCTGTGTGTAAAACATCTGAAAGCAAGGGACAGACTGAGAGCTGGTTTCCAGTTCAGAGTTTGCCTTGGGTTTTCGCTTGCTAAGAAGGGAGCTTTAATTTATTTTAGCTTCGGTCCCAAGCCTCACAGCAGTAGCAGCATGCCTCCGGCAGGAGGACGAAGGGTGTGCAGCCTCGGATTCAGGCCATGCACAAGGGGCAGGGTGCCAGCTTTCTGGCTGCCCTATAGCCGTGCCACACAGAGAGCCAGCAGCTCAGAAAGGCTGCAAGCAGAGCTGAAGTGTGCACTATCCCTCTTCTTACTGCTTTTTAAGTGCATCTTCTGTTGTGTGTGTGGATGCAAGCGGTTCACGCCTCACAGTAGCCACTCTGCCTTCTCCAGGGACTGGGCTCTTGCCTCTGGTGCCAGCAACTCTGAATGCACTGCCAGCCCAGGAGTCACTTTGTTGGCATCACTGCTAACATCATGCTTTTATGCTGCTTGGAGAACAACAAAGCCTTGTTGTTCTCGTGCCAAAATAAAGCCGTTTTGTACTGTTTGAACTTGCCTCAACTTTTGCACATATAGTGAGAGGTCTGGGCAATGGTGAAGGAAAATGCCATGAAATGTCTGGGGCTAGGAGACACATTTTACTGTGTGTTAGCAGGATGCACCACTTAAGTAAAACACAGGCTTTAAACTGGGCCCTGATGCTGCTTTGCACACACGGAGCAGCTCACTATTCAGAAAGAAATGCAATGATTCAACAGTAATTGCTGTCACAGACCTTAAGTGAGGTGTCTCTACTCACTGCCCACTTGCAAACACGCAATCTCTTCTATCCACTGAGCACTCTTGTTAGAAACTTTCCTCTGGTTCACCACATAGGCAGCAATTTCATTTGGAAACAGTCCCTCTTGAGGCTTCAAAGCCCCTCTGTGCTGTACAGTGGGCTCAGTGAAGTTGAACCAGATTGTATTTGATGCTGGGCTAAGTGCCCAAGCAAAGAGAGTCCCTTACCATAGGAGAGATAACTGTCAAATGCAATACCATGCTACATGACGTAACAGGGGTGTAGGCCTGCACGTGTTGCCCATCCCCTACAGAAAGTCTTTCTGTTTGCAAGGTTCCTAGCAAGCAGGTGGCCATGCTCCTTGACTTAACAAGCAGACGAGTGGACGGTGTCTATGGGAAAGAGACACACAACAAACACCGTCAATCTTATTGCAGAGAGGATCATAGTGGGCACTAGTAACTGGGGGAGATGCAGCTTTTCAGCTGACTGCTACTGTTCTGATTGCACAGTCAGCTGCCTGCGGCCAGCCTGCCTTCCCAGTCCTTGCCCAAGCACACACAGCTCCATGTACAAATTTTGCAAATCTTTGTATGCATGTATACTTGCCATTAAGCATTTCCAGAAACAGTCTCCTTTTGCCCAGGCCTTACTGCTTTGGAAGGAGATAAAAAATATTTGTGATAACTTAACAAAAGAAAGCACATGATTCTTATCTCAGCCCTTATCTCACCTCTCTCCTGTAGAGGCACCAGAGAGCAACTTCTCTATGCAGTTACAGTCCTCAGGGCTGTTTCTACCAGGAGCCACAGCTAGTAGGAGGGTGTGTCAAACCCGATGTCAGATTCAACAGCCCCAGAGAACATTTGCTCGCCCTCGAATATCCTCTCTGCAGCCACTCTTCCTACTGCTGGCATTAGAATGCGCTCTTTGACATTAGCAAATGCTCATTAACCTTTTGCAAAATTGTCCTTTCCCATGCTGGGCTGAACATGAAGCCCCCTAATGTTTCACTTTATTTTGGTACAGTCCACATTTAACGTTACTCATACATATTATGTGCAATGTAGTTCACTGCGTAATGGGTGAAGTGCAGCTATGAGACTGGATCCATCTACTTGAGATATTTCTGAATACCATATATACTGAATAGCCTGAATATACTGAATTAGCATGAAAAGAGCAAACTATATCACTCTTTTTGTAAATCATCTCACTTTGTGTACACACCACACAAAGGAGTAGGTGGGGAGTCACAGGTAGGGAGAGATGCTGTACAGGATGAAGGAAAATTGTACTATCACAAAGAGTTGTGACATCATAGACTTCGGTTCAACTTGAGGGAGGCGCTCAGGCCTCATTTCTTTTCCCACCTCTAAAATGGAGATGATTTTATCAGTCATCTAATCATATGATTTTTTACTATTATTGAAATATGAAGATACATCTCTAAGATAGATGAATGGACAGATGGTTTACAGTCTTATCCTGCCCACCTGCTGCAGAACACAGTAAGCCTACTACAACTATGTTGAATTATTTGTGAAGTCTAGAAACAGCTGGTCCAATAAAACCCTGGTGAAAAATGCACTGATACCAGTAGTGGACGTAATTTGCACAATTACACAACAGTTCATAATTCTGAGTAGCTAATAGTGACTGCAGAAAGCTGCAGCTATATTTATATTTTGGTAGATAAAAAATCATCTGTAACAGCTCTTGAAACTCTGACATGCTCTGTACCACCAATAACCTCCAAACGTGATTGCCTTGGTAAGAAAAAATAGACACCGGGACGATACATTGTGACACAGAGTACACCTGCTCCATCAGCTGGACATTAAATTGACTTGCTGCAGTTATTTTAGAAAAGGAAACATTGATTAGAGCTTATTTCGACTCAGAACAGAACTATTACCTTTTCTTTTGCACTTTTCATTCTTTATGACATCCTGAATTAGCTATTTATACTCAGATTCTGCAACGACTTGTCTGACAATACTGCATCAGCAGGGGGTCCCATGAAGTCCACAATGTTTCTTACTGACTTACATGTTCAGGATTTAAAGTGTTTTATGTAGTGCTTATGGTGGTTTCCTAGATAACCTACAAAATTTGGTCAGATGAAGCAGACCTCAAGGTTACTCAAAATCAGCTTTTTAAGGTTAAGTGTTTTCCCTAAAATTACTTATCACTGTGTTTTACCAGAAAATTATTATAAAATTAAGTTTACTTTTCATTAAAAACAAAACAAAACAAAACAAGAAAAAAGAAAAAAGAAGCATTGGGAGGACTTGAATAATGTCTCCTCAGAAGAAAAAAGCCAACATATGTTTTAGATAGAGGCAGTTGTCCTTTGATACTCCCTTGAAATTGTTGTTCAGGATGGACAAGCTATTCTGTAACCAGAGCTTTATCTTTTAAAGAAACTTTACTAGAATGACAGAAGACTATCAGTGCTGTTGTGATCAATGAAGTATTTACTTATTAACCAGGGATACCAGAGACTGTCAGCCCTGCCCTTTGCTTGATTAGTGCAAAATATAGTTGCTTCAGACATACTTTATATAAAGCCTTGCTATTGCTTCCAGTGCATCAGCAATGAGTTAAATATTGATATTAACATTATTTAGTTTTCTTAGATGGTTTGTTGGGTTGCTGGAACCAAACCATAAGGTCATTTCTGGCTTTTGTCCATTGTTATTCTTTTTCCTCAACATTGAGGAGAAGGAATTTTGTTACAGCCTCAAATATAGCAATGAATGATGACATGAGTTGATGCTATATAGAGGGGTTGATTTTAGGCATTCGGAAATGGATATCTAAGTAAATTTTGAAAGCAAATGTTAAAACCAGTGGGGATAGACTGTCTGTAGGGGTGTCCCTTGAGGAGCTCCCTATTTTATTTGGATTTTATTGGTATTTATCTCTCTTCTTTGCCCATGCTAAGCCAAGCTCTACCCGTTAATGTTACAGCACTGTTATTCAGCATTTAATTTGCTCACAATCTTTTAAAACAAAACTACCACTCACACTATACTTAATTGTTGGCTAATTTAAGCCCTCAATGGTTGGAACTCCGCTTCTGTGTATAGATACTTCTCTCTTCCTATTTCAAATACTAAAGTAACCTTTTGCAGTCACAAGACTCTAGCGTTCACAGAAGAGAGATGATCTGGGATAAATTAACTCAAACTATTAGAAGAATTTGCAGGAAGTCATAAACTGAGACTCCTCTATTCAGTCAGCGTTGACAGACCACTTGTGTCTGACCTTAAATGATTATAAATGTTTATCACCTTCAATTTTGTTAACAATAATCACTAAATAGATATTTTACTTTTTTTTGTTTGTTTACTTGTTCTGTTTAATTTTGTTTTTTGTAGTCTCTAATACACATCTCATACAAAGAAAGACACTGGAGTAATGCATTAGTTTCAGCCTGTACAACTGGATGGCTCAATGTGTCATAAAAGAAATCCACAACAGCAGCACAAGTTAAATTATTTGTGAGGAAGTTGTTCTTCAAGGAGGATCTGAACGTAGTCTGCTATAGGTATGAAGATCAGAGCAGCCATGATGGTCAACTTACTGAGAACCGTGAAGTTTTCTGAGGCTACAATTCTGTACTACTTTCAGAGCCTCCTCTAAAAGACAGGAATAAATTCTTCTCTGTGGAGACCAGAATTGGCTTTGGGCAGGTAGCTCTGCTTTTTGATACTGTGGAATCTAGAACAGAACTTAGTCAACTCTCTATGTTCCTTCTTGTGCACTTGTTAAGAAACAATTACACGTTCTTGTGGCTACTCCTTATCAAAGGATTAAACAGACCGGGCCCAGATAGCTGTATGCTGAGAGCATGTGTCTCTGCATAAAATTAAACCATAAAGTAGGTAGGTGTTTCAGAATAGTACCCTGCTTAGATAACACCTAACTTTCTTCTGATGCTCATCTGCAATAATGATGTTGAAACTGGTGGGGCCATGGTCTGTACCCTGTTTTTCTGTAGAAAATGTATGGAGACAACAAAACTATTTGCTGTTGCTTATACAAATTGGCAATAATTGGTTTCTTACCAGTCCTTATGTAGGTCAGTAGTTGAAATTCAGCCTATGCATAGGAAGGAAAACTATCCATGGTTCAGGTCCCTGAGCTGTCCTGTCCAATGTGTTTCGTATAGTAATGACGGCAGTAAAAAAGAAATCAAGCTTCACCCTCCCCTGTCTGTGGACCTCGATGAAGCTTGTTAAGATGATGAAACTTGTTAAGAATGTGACCTTTTGTTTAAGATAAAGTGTATCAGCTTGAAATTTCTACCTGCTCACTAAATGGTGATGTATCAAATCATCAGGATTATAAACATGTTTTTGGAGTTGCTCTTTTGTTTCGATTACTGTGCTGGATTCTGAGTCATAAAGGTTATAAAACAGATACAATATACTGCATTCTGCTCAGAGGTGGCATAGTTCAGCATGACTGAGCCACTGCTCTGAATAGAGGTGGCACTGAAATTTTATGCAGGGTGTTGCAAATCAAGCCTGAAGTGCATTTGCAGAACTGCCCAGTAGCAGGCAAAAAGCTTCTCCTTGTACAATTAACTTTTTTCTAGACATACAACTTCGATATATAACCTAAACTACATATTGGGTGCAAGTGTCCCAGGATTGTTTCATACAGTGAAAAAGAAACAATTAAAATTCTGAATAATTGCAAATGGTCAACTTGGCAAATACCAAGTACAGCATGTGTAGCCATGCAAAGCAGACTTGGCTGGGAACTGGAAACTGGCAAGTATATTCTACCTCCTGCTTTGTCTGCTTCAGTTTCCCTCCTTCATCAGCTGGAAAATGCTTACTTACCAGAGAAGTGGAAGACCATTGGGATAGATAAGTATTTCTTTTTCTCCTCCTCCCTGGCTTGTCCTTTCCTTTTGTATTCAGTGCTGAAAAGGCTTTCCAGTTGGCTACATCTTCTCTTCAATAACTCCTGCTTGGTTCTCTTTGCCCTGTTCTGTCTGGACTTTGCCCTCTGTCTGCTCTACCTGCTTCCCAACAACTTTTGTGCCCAGAAACACCAGGTGCAATTCTTTTCTCCCTGCCACCAGACCAAACCCCTCAGCTGCCCACTCTTACCTGCTGTCATCTCTGTCACTCATCTGTTAAATCCCCAGGCTTGCTTTATTCCTAGGCAAATGTCCCTTCTGGTTCTTTCTTGGAACGTCTTCTGTGGGTTTTGAGAGTGCTTCTGTCTGTTTATTTTTCATGATGGTTTTGATTCTTGTTGGTGTTATTTCCTTTGTGGTATACAGTACAAAGCAAGACTATTTCAATGTTCTGACTATTGTGTTTGTTAGTGTTGTGAAGGTTTTTGCAGCTTATTATTGATGTGAGAAAGAAATTCACAATGAGTCAAAGTTCAATAAAACACTATTAGATCACACTTTAATGATTCATATCCACTTCATGCTCACACTGCCTTGGCAAAAATGACCACAGTAGGGCAGAGGTTGATTTTTATTATGCTATGTTGTTAATTTAAAAAAAAAAAAACAACCAACCAAACAATCAACAATTGACTTAATCTAAAAATGGTGTTTTGCAATGAACTTTTCAGATAGTTTATAATAACCTGATGCTTGGTTTGCTATTGAGGGACAAATAAAACCTAAAAAATGTTTCCATATGTCCTTGCTGTCCTTTATGCTTTCCAATTTTTTAAGTATTAGTAATTAAAAATTATTCTACCTAATAAATTAGGATATTCACAACTAAAGAAAAAAAAAAAAAAGCAAATATTTCTATTCAAGTATATCCTGCCTCTTAGGTGAAATTATTGTTCACAACTTCTGACCTGTTTGAAAGACCAGGTATAAATGTTGTTCAGGATATCCCTGGGAAGGTACACGCCTATATGTACATACTTCTTCCTTCTCTGCACTTTGTGCTGGTTTGAGCTAATTGGAATATTTTAATAGAGAAAATTATACTATAGGNCTCCTGGGGTCTCTGATTTCTGGGAGGGGAGTTGTGTGTCTGTATTACCTGAAACTTGTATATTTCTGTAAATATTCCTGTATATGCTGTATATATTTGCTTGTATATTGTGCTGAGCTGTAAATAGAGCTTCATCTCTTAACTTCCAGCTCCGACTGAGGTCTAGTCTGGGTCATTTTACAAGTGTGGGGGGGCGGGGAACTCCCAAACCATCACACACTTTTATCATTGCAGGATGATACAATACTTTTAATATTCACAACAAAAGCTCTAGCAATCTACATCTGTGAAAAACAATGTTTGCAGTAAAAGTTTATGTGTCTTATTTGACCAGCTGCATACAGAAATGACAAATACCCATGCATCTGAATTCATCATTCAATTTTTTTTTTATGAGACAAAATTTTCTTGCACCGCTATGAGCATTTGCAAATGCAGCCTTTTTTTTTCATAAAATGATCAAAAGAATAGCAGTTTGAGCCTTATCTACACTATGTGACACAAAGATATCAGTACTATAGGAAAGCATCTCTTTAGTTGGTTATATAGGATATGGTCTTATGTTAAGTTTGGGGTTTTTTTTTTGCTTTCTTAAACAGATGCATTTGGTTTTTGGAACATGGTGGGGGCGGGGTGCTAGTCCTCTGTGCTGAGTCCTCTGTGGTGCCTTGATTAAGAATTAGAGGCCATGTAGCATCTATGTTGCATAGATACACAGTGATTGCTGACTGTAGCTTTTCATCCCAGAATGAGTGCTTGAATAACAGCCCATATGAGCAGGAGAGAGAGATGGCATGTGGACTTTGAGCTACTTCAGCTCTCTCTACAGTATTGAGCAAATGGGACAGATGATTTTTTGCTTGAGCTAGACAGATTTGTCCTGTTGTTTAGAAGGCTCTCTTGTGCTCAAACAATGCAAATCCAAGTAAACAGCAAACACTTATAAAACATTTCCTACTTTGAAGAAATAACAAAAAAGTATAAGCCACCTGATCAGGCAACCAATCCTTTTAAAAGTAATTGTATCCTCTAGAGTTTTCTGAACTAGAAAGGCAGGCAAAGCAGGCTCTATTTCGGGGCTCTGCAGATAAATTATGTATTAAAAATATTACTTTAATGATCATTCTCAGAAGACTTCGAAAATGAAGGAAAAGCAAAGTTTACATTGGTCAAGGAGATGGGAGACAATTTTAACAAATATTCAAGAATAAGTTATACAAAATTCATGAAACTAGAAGATTTACTCTTTTACCCATAAGTTTTGGCCCAGTTCAGACACTTTCATCAGGAAAGATGGAATGCTTTGTACTTACAGCCTTTCTAGCAGTCAATATAGTATTGACTGTATTGCAGCCAATGTAGCCAGTGTGGTGATGAGATACTGTAACTTTCACAGGCTCTCATTAGGTTTGCTGTGAAATGCCACATTCTCATATTAGTCATCCTCTCTGTTTTATATCTTAGAAGATGCATTTCAAACTGTTTTTAAAGTACATTATTATTCATCTGTTCACCAGAATAGATCAGTACACATTATAATATGTTTACGAGGTGGCAGTCTTACAATTTAACAATTTAAAACTTACATTCCATCTGAGATAGCTAGAAAATTGTTTCAAATGGCTGTGCTTACTTTTTGGAGCAAGTAGTTCTGAATGAAAAGGTTGATGGCTCCAATTTGATTATTAGCAAGTAAAAGAGCAGAGAAAAGAAATATTGCAGTCAGTATGTTGATATTCTGTGGAGAATGAAAAATGTTTAGTGGACAATTTAGAGTATTGTCAGTATATGGTGTCATAAAAACTGCTGAACTTGCTCCTTTATTTATAGCATTGAGGTAGGTTTAATGTAATTTAAATATCTTCAAAGCTATGTCTTTACTGAAAAAATTAGCTGTTTCAATAATAGATGGTAATCAGCTTCTTTGTAATATGTTTCAACTGAACATAAGCTATAGCAAACCGAGGAGGGACAAAGCTTGGCATCTCACGTTAAAAAACAGCCAGTCTGCAGGGAATGCAGAACTCATCCCCTCCACCACAAGATATGCAAGATCATCTTTCATATGTTTGATGGAGCTGGGTTCAAGTCTGTGATGGAAAAGTAGGATATGGTGGCATAAAGGAAAAAGAAAAAAAAAAAAACACCAAACCTTATTCTCCAAGAATAGATAACAAGGCAGAGAGCCCATCAGATTCTGTTCATCTCTCAGCGCCCTGAGAAGTTCACTGTGGCAGAGGCCAAAGCTGATTAATCATGTTTTCTTAGTTGCTACTACCACATTAATTAATTCAAACCTTTCAACAGATGTCTGCATGAAAATACGGCGACTCAACGAGGAAAAAAAAACCAGATCTTATAAACAGAGGTCTTAGGAGCTGAGATAATACTCAAGTAAAACAGTATTTCTCTGAATAACAGGGCCAGTACCAGTGATATGGAAAATAAGCAAATGAGACCCTGAGGACAGAACGATGATGAAGAGAAGGAGCACAGCACCCTGACGAAGGGTGGGAAAGTACTGTGATTGTGTGTGAAGTTATATGTGTATTTCTGTAACTTCTGAAGAACCTTGCATATTTCTTCACTGAAAAATATTTTTTTTTTTAAACTTTCCTCATTTACCATTGCAAAGGAAGAAGTTAATTATTAATTTGCTATTGGACAAGAGGTTGTCTTAAGTTAACCAAATGCATTTAGATGAAGTTATTCTAGTGGAATACCTGTCTGGGAATATCCAAAGAAGTGGGTTTTAAAGCAAAGAGCACTGGTGACATAAAAGATACCTGAATTAATGATGTTGCATACTGAAAATGTAGTACTGTCGGTAGTGTTGCAAATATTCCTTGTCTTCAGCTGTCTGCTTGTAGTGAGGAGGACACTCTCCTGCCTCCCATTCATTCATCCCGAGTCCATGCTGCTGCCAGCATGTGTGACAACTATTGCCAATTGTGACAGTTGTTTTTGTGAAGGGGGACATCTGTCTACATAAAATCAGGATGGGGTCTGCAAACTCATTCACAGAGGCCATGAAATAGTAATCAGATGGTAAAAATTACCTTCTTGGTTAAAAGACAAACTACTGTCCTAAAAGTGAGAGAGACCATATCTAGCTAATGCTCACCTGAGCCAGACTTAAATTTGTATTATATATATTCAGAGGGCCCCTTGTAATTGCTGGCAGATGGATCCCCTTGTAAAGAGCCTTCCATCTCTACATGCATCTCATATCTTTTTAAGTATTAACATAAAAAATACCCTTCCAACCATACACCAAAAAGCTGGAACGTTTCATTTTTGAAAAAGATATCAGCATGTACTATGGAGGTCTTATCATGAACTGTTTGCAAACACTAATCAAAGAGCCCACTAGTTCTGTGCCTTTCCATAGATGGAATTGTTTCAGAGGAGTTTCAAGATGAGCCCAACTTTCTCCTTGGTATCCCATTTCT
>VWYK01073697.1:0-14285 GCA_013399775.1 Semnornis frantzii
AAAATGAACACTTTTTGCATACATGGACTAAAGACAGAGCCTCTTGATTCTTTTTGTGCATGCTGACATGCTGTTCCAGTTAGGTCTCCAGAAGCATATGCCATGGGTCTCCAGTGATCACCATTCTGTGTTAAAAGTGTTGCCCCAAGGCCTTGCTTAGAAGCCTCAACTGCCAGCTTTGTTTGGTGCTTATTATCATACACTCTGAGGACAAGTTCCTTCTTTGTCAAGTATTTGAGATTCAGGAAATCCCTGTTGTGATTACCAGTCCATGCCTATTATGCATTTTTGCACACTAAAGACCTTCAGATAGCAGTTTAAATGATTTAGAGCTGTTTGAACATAAACTCTCTCCTTTTCTTTAAGTTTCTGTATGTCTTCTTTATATATGTATGGAAACATAATAGTAATCAGACCTATTTGCATCCTTTGCTAAGTTTTTTTTTTGCTTTTTTTTTTTCCCCTGTTACATTTTCCTAGGTTGGTTATTTCTTTAACCTTGCACTCACATTTTTGTCTTCTGCATTTCAACCTCCTAATTTGAATCCCATCCAGGAGTTTACCAGAGTCTGTGATTGCAACATTTTTCTATTATTTTCGTCCTCATCTTCTCCTCATGGTTTCATGTCATCTATTGTGTATTTGTGGAAAATACTCATGACTTTAAAACTATTTTCTGAGTAATATGGTAAAGTGAGGCCTTCTAAATGGTGCATTAAAAATGGCACAGACATAAGAATTTTTTTTTTTTTTCTAGAGGACCTGGTTAGAACACAACTGAAGCATCCAATGGTCCCACAAAACCATTCCCTGGTTAGGGAAATTTTTTCCCCTTTTCTACATGCTTTGTTAGCTACTAGGGCTGCCAGCCACAGGGAGGTACTCATCTTTTTTTTTGTTATTATTGTGGAATAAACTCATTTTGGAAGCTCTGTGATAGCTTCTATTTTATGAAACTTTGCCAAAATAACTCTTCCAAGTTTTTGTTTCAGCTCCAGAGAGAGATTTCTAGGAACATCTATGACAGAACAACTGATTCAGCCGCTCTTACTTTTTGTTTTTATTGGCTTTGTTTGATGACTTTAAAAACATCTGGAAAACAATCTCTTGGCTTTCAAACTGCTGTCCTTCCAAGAAATGCATTCTGTCAACAGTCAGTAGGTGGGAAATATCTGCTGCATGAGAGTAGGTAGTCCATTTGTGATAGCAATTACAAAATGTATCTACTAAAGTTGTTGTTAACATCAAGGCAAAAAAAAAAAAGCAGTCTCCTCCTCTATGAAATAGAAGCTATGTGTACTTGCCTAACATAACTAATGATTATTTTCAAATACTTTCTTGGAGTTTTGAATACCATCTTCCCTATCTAGTTTTGGAGCTTTACAGCTCTTTTGATTAAAGGTTGTGAGAAGTCAAGACAATATTGTTGTGTTAAGAGGTAGCTCTCTCTTATGCAGATCACTGAATAGAGATTCTTATGTTGAAGATGTGTATTTTTGGTAGGCATGTTTCACTTCTTTTTTTTTCTACTCTATGGAATTATAGGAGCTCTGTCTTAGCACAAAACAGCATTTGAATTTATATTTTCTTTCATGTAATTTGTAATTATTTGTGTAACTTCTCCCAGACTCACTCCATTATAAATTTCTGGATTATTTTTCTTGCATTTGCATTTTTTCTCCACATCTGCACATTTCAATGGACTCACAGTTTGCAAAACTATTTTGCTCATTTTCATCTTATGAAGTCTGTTCTGATTCTTTTCTGCAGTTAAGTAAAATGCAAACAATTTTTCCAGCTTCACTTTGAGTTCTCCTAGCCTCAGGCCTCTGATACCCAGTGTAGACTTGTCTTAAAGCAAGGCTAGCACTGGTCTCCAAAACACTCTTTCTGACTCAGTCTCAACTCTGTCGTGAACACTTCAGAAGTATTGCTCTTTTTATTTATAGGCAGCTGATCTCTCAGAAGCCTGGCGCTTCCTAGGTGTTAACCTTCTTCAGCAGATTTCTATTCCTAAATCGGCTGTGGGTTTTTAAACAGATCTCAGTTCTCGTACTTCGCTGTCTTGAACACATAGCAACCTTTTGCTCACCTTTCCCTTCTACCTGCCATCATGAAATAGAGGTGTCTTTCTTTTGACCACTTCTTGTGTGAGTTTCTGAGAGATTAAGCTGTTTAAGAGTTTTTAGTGTTGTATTAGCTCTGCTATGAGGACAGGCTGAGAGAGTTGGGGCTCTGCAGCCTGGAGAAGAGAAGGCTTCCAGGAGACCTTAATAGTAGCCTTCCAGTATCTGAAGGGGGGTTATAGGAAGGCTGGGGAGGGATTATTGACAAGGTCTTGTAATGACAGGATGAGGGGCAATGGGTTTAAACTGGCAGAGGGGAGATTTAGACTGGATGTTAGAAGGAAGTTGTTTGCAGTGAGGGTGGTGAGGCACTGGCACAGGTTGCCCAGGGAGGTTGTGGATGCTCCCTCTCTGGTGGTGTTCAAGGCCAGGTTGGACGAGGCCTTGAGTGACCTGTGCTAGTGGGAGGTGTCCCTGCCTATGGCAAGGGGTTGGAACTAGATGATCTTTGAGGTCCCTTCCAAGCTTACCATTCTATGATTCTATGATTAGCCTTTTGCTTCCTTGTCTTCTTCTCCTCTTTTTCCTCCTTCTTCCATCTCTTGTTCTATAGCCTGTTCTGAGACGATGATTAATGAAGGACTCTGTGAGACAACTTATGAAATCTAAGACATTCACATGTTAAGGTGAGCAACCATTGTGTGGAAGGGCTTGAAAATGAAAGAGAACTCTGCATCTTTCTTTGGTTGCTAATCAACACACAACAGATGTGACATTTCAGCCTTACACGCAGAAGTGGCTTCAGGGTTTGCTCTTTTAACGGAATAGTTGCCTGGAGATTCCTTTGCGCTGCTCTGAATTTCTGAGTAAACACAGTTAGATGCTATATTTTTTATCTTCTGTTTCTGAGTTTGCATCGTATATGTGTTGTCCCCTTAGTCTTGGTGGCATAGAAAAGCATAGGCTTTGTAGAGGAAAAGGCAAAAACAGTTTATCTCCTTTATACAAAGCCCGTTATATTTATGTACCTAATAACCTAATGCAAATTAATTTTAATATTGAAATAAAGCATCATTTTTTTAAACTGTAATATAATTACTGAAGATAATTATTTTAAATATAATAAAACAAAGAGAAATATGTATTAACTTAATGAACAACTCTGCTAATAAATGGTGCTCTTTCTCGCTGTTACAACCTTTTTTTTGATTGCCCCTCTATGGCAAAACATAACCTTATTGATTCGAATTTGTAAAACACCTCTGTAACTGTACTGTGACTCATGGGCGACCACGAAATCACTCTGTGACCTTCCAAGTCTCTCACAAGTACCAGGAACAATAATTTCTAGTGGCAGTATTTCAAAACAGGCAGAGCAATAATTTTAAAGCACCGATTTGCAATGTCCAGACTGAAAGACCATGAGTGAAAACAGAGATACGACAAGGTTTTGGATGCTAGTAAGCTATACAGCAAATATGCAGCTTATGTTGCTGGATGAAGAATTAGTCTTCGACCTGTGCCTGTCAGTTCCTTCTGATTTTTTCCTTCCATCCCCCTACACACTGCAGGTTGCTTTTACTTTTCTTTTGAATTATATACTATTGGGTAGGAAAGAATAAGCTGTAAGTCTGAGTATTTTGCTTTTTATTTTGAAATTTCATCTCGTCAAAAATGTTGAGTGAAAAGTCATTTTCTCTAGAGATGGAGGTTTTGTCAGAAAATGCTTTTTCATGGGAAAATATAATTATTTTTCAGTGGTAAGGTCTTTGATGAAGGTCATCTGAGTTTCAGTTCATGCTTCTTGTTCAACTTTAAATTCAAGTAGCATTTGTTTACTTTTAAATGTCAATCAAATAAAAATTTTCAACCAATTTTATCTGAAAAAGATGTTGAGAGGATGGCACTGTTGGAGAGTGTTTAGCTCCATTCACAGTCTGGTCCCATTGAATGTTTGCTTTAGCTCCATTGAATGGTGGCTTTAAAATCAAACCCATGAGATAGATAGGGTAGATGCCTCCTGTTTGCCCAGAAAAAAAGTACTGTCTCTCTTAGCAAGAGACAGACAGCAGCCCTTAAATAGACACAATTTCTGGGGCAATGATACAACAATAAGCTGTGTTCACTGCACTGATCTGCTGCAGATGCTCTCCAGCAAGTCAGGTCAATGCTGTAGGAAGCACTGCTGGCACCATAGGACCACTTAAGGTCTACTGAGACATCACCTGAATGAAGCTTCTCTGGTTGGCTAAGTTAGTGTAATTAATGGAGACAAAAGAACAAAGACTGTGAAAGTTGCATTATAACATCTATTGACAACTTACATTCATCCCTGCTTCTTCAGGGTAAAGCTAATATTAAAATCTTGTCTGTCCTGTTCCTACAACATGAAGTGACTAATTTAGCAATTCAAAGTAATAACATCCTTCTTCTGACCAGAGCACCTTTATTCCTTTCTCCCGTCTTAGTATAATCCACATGCTGCAGTCAGTCCCATGGTATTTTATTGCCCAAGTACCTTAAAAGCAGTGAGCTGTGTCTTCTGCTGCTGGAAATACATTTTAGTCTTCATCTGGCCATATTCTGCTCCTCTCCCTCTACAAGGCACAGCTCTCATCCATGCTAATGTGAGACATGCTTCAATGCTAATTAAAGGGCGCATTAACCAGTGTCTATATTTGACAGTACTAATCACATCCATCATGTACACATGTGACAGTGCTATCAGTATCAGGAATCAGACACTCTCTTTAGTATACCTTTTTCATCTTTTTACTCAAAAAAGCTTCTATTCACTGGCAGTTTCCAGCTCTGATAGTACACTCTTCCAGATCCTTGAAGAGAAGTTCATCACTTCTATTCCAACTTTTATAAGTCATAATTTTGGCTATTAATAAGCATGTTTTATTTCTAACTATGCTTTAGAAACTGAACTGCAACACAATGAAGTCATTGCTTTACTTATTTTTCTACTTACTTGCTCTTTAAATGACTTCTTTTATTTAGCACAAAACACCAACTGTTACTAGACAGATATATTAGGGCCAATGTCTAGTTTCAGTTAAAACACAAAGACCCATTCACTAAGCAGAGAAAATATGATCCAGGCTGAGAAAGCAAGGCTCTATTCGTGTCCTTATAAATGATTTTATTTTATAAATTTTCCACAAAATTTTGCCATATAGAAATTCATGATTTGGCAAAGCTCATTTCAGCAGAAAATCACCATAGAGAGATCCCTCTTTGGGACCTCCCTCCTCCCATGTGAAGAAAACTGAAAATTCTCAAACACCCATCTTTGTCTTCTGTGATTTGATTGGGATTTCTGGACTCTGGCAAAACACCAGTAGGACATACTTAACACCAATAGGAGGTTTTAAAAAAACCCTAATGTTCCTATGTAGTCCAAAGTCTTAGTCATTATGAGCAACAGAGGTCAACCACACGACGTCTGGCTGCCTATCTTCCCACCAGCCAAATCTGACAAGGAAACTGAGACAAACACATATTAAATTCTTACAACTTTGGGAAATTCAGAAGTTGGAGGAAGAAAAGAGGTCACATCAGTTGTGTTGTTGCAGAACAGAGAGAGTTTGTCCGTTGTCTTGTTTGGCAGTTAGTTCATCTGGCAGCACCCTTAAGGCAGCAGGCAATCCCCATGCACTGCAGCCCAATCACTGAATCTGTTTAGTTGTGCAAAGTCCCAAGGGTGTGGGAGTAAATACAGGATAGAAATGGAGGCAGTGAGAATGACTCGATGGGAGAGACTGCTCAAGACCATGGGTGGGAGGAGGAGCTGAAGGGCATTTATAAGATGTTGGTAGGATCTAAAATGCTGATTGCAGTAACAATAGCAGAAGGGGCACAGGAAGGACAGGCTAGGCTGTCGCAAAGACTGAGTGAAGATGAGTTGTTGAGCAAAAATCCACAAGGACCCTCATCTTGATTAGAGCCACAATCACAGAACCACTTGTTTTAACATGATAAGGAAAGGAGGAGAGATAGGCAGCTACACGCTCTGAAACGGTGGCTCAGGGAGAGTGCCTTATCAAGCAA
Source organism: Semnornis frantzii (assembly GCA_013399775.1). NCBI lineage: Eukaryota > Metazoa > Chordata > Aves > Piciformes > Ramphastidae > Semnornis > Semnornis frantzii. Next base: position 6,123 of record VWYK01073697.1, read on the forward strand.
TTGGTCAGAAGAGTACAATTAGCTCCATTCAGCCTGAGTTATGGGAAATCATAAGCCTGTCTCAGATGGAATAAAGAGCATCTGGGCTCTGAAAGTCCACTTCCTTGCTACCGGCAAAAATTCACACTCAAGAGCAAGAACCTGTCAAGACATCCAGAAGACCACTCATGCCAAGCAAAAGGCAATAGGTTGGCCAGGGTGAAATAGGAATATAAAAAAAACTCTGGAGCTTTGGCTTCCTCCAAACTCATGTGATACAAGTGCTCTCTGAGGTACTGGTACCCAGTACGTATCAGATATCTTTTCAGTGAGAACTTGACTTTGCGCAGTAATAAGAAACACTTCAAAAAATCCGTACTCACAGGCTGATTATTTCCATTTCCTTCCAGTCCCAGGGCAGGGACCCACCTACTTTCCATGAAAATTAGCAGATGCAGTGCACTAAGAGGCATTTCCCCTGTGTAGCAGGCTGACACAGCCAGCCCGTTACATGCAACCAGTAAACCACTGTCAGTACTGAATTTAATGCCACATTGCTCTGACAACTCTGATTCACCTGTGGGGGCACATAATCCTGCTACTGCACTGTGGCTTCTACCTTCAGCAGTATGTTCTGCCTCTGGTATTTATGCTGTGAGTGCATAGGTGGCTCCTATGCTAATGAAGCGCTTTCTGGGGGGGAGCACTACAGCTGGCAACACTTCTGGCTTTTCCCCAAATACTGTATTTTAATGCCGGAGTTCAGTTGATGCTACTGTAGCAGCTGAGCCATCCCTGCAAGTGGAGTAGGGTAGACACACAGAGAAGAATACAGCTATAGCGCCCTGGGGTCAATCACTGCATGGGTCTATTTCAAATCAAACCATTGTAACTTACATGACACTTTCTCAGACATTTGGTCAGCTTTCCCTTTACTTACACCATCACCAAATTTTGTCTTAACACAGAAGTCTGAATTTCCATCAAGTGATAGTTTCTTAAACACTGATTTTCAGTGATTTTGTGAAATGGAATTACAGTACCACAGCTCAGCACAGCAGGGCATCTCTAGGCAAAAAGTATCATATTTATTTAGGCTACAACCTCCTAGCCATTTATCCAGGAAGGAAACTGCAGAAGGAGACACTACTTAAAGACTCAGTAAAGATATTTCCTTCCATCTTGACTTACCAGCTGACACATTCCATATGCTCTGGTTTGTTTATTATTAATTTAGCTAACAATAGAAAATATATTTAATGAATTATGATACTGTGACAACAAATTAGCTAGACTAGTATGTATAAAGGTCTCTCTTTAAACTTTAATTAGTTTAACAATGATGTGCCTCCTGCCTGTATTTGCATTTCAAGAAAATATGCATCAAGTCAGAAGCAGGATGCTTTGTATTTAACATGGAAAGTGTCTCTCAGTCCAGGCTTATTTATAAAGATATTTTTTAATAATCTGGATTCAGTGGAGTTCAATCAGGGACGGAGTGACCCTGACAAACATAAGTAATATTATTAATATATTAAACCACCTATCAAGTACCTGACTACACAAATAAATATAAAAAAACAAGGAGAAGGAAGATGAAGAGAGGTGATTTAAGATTACATTTCTTCGTCCTGAAAACCCTCTCCCTGCCCCTTGCCCAAAACTGGGAAAGGTGGCAGGCTTGCACCACCACCACACATGCTCCTCCTGCCTTCCCTCTGGCTGCACACTGCGCTCCCATGAGTCTGAGTGCAGGAGGCACTGCTGATTATGCATCATGCAACGAGCACTCTGCTGGCCCTCTGTACTTAGAGGATTCACCACACTTCCTCCTGCCTCCTCTCTTCCACCTCCTTTCTCAGCCTCATGTTTCTGTGTAGTGCCCCATCCTTCTTGCCTTCCCCCCATAGCACACTTTCTCTCTTGAGGCCAAGGGGAAGAGGATGTACTACTGCCTGGTGTGGCTTTGAGCCATTCCCTTGGATGGCTCAAAGAAGTGGAGAAATAGGGAGGTAGCACAGATGGTGGGGTTGAGGAGGCTGATGGATGACACTAGGAGAGGTAACAGCAGAGAGATATCACAAGTAGCAGCTACAGGACAACCTTTAGGACAGCATTTCCTTGGCTCAGCAAGCCCAGGACTGAGTGACGTGATCTCTTCTTCACCCAGCCAAGGAAGACATGGCATACCATGGGACAGCAATCAACTGAGAGAATATAGACAGAGAGTTCGAGTGGAAAAAAAAAAGGAATTTAATGCATAACATGGTAGAAAGAGGAGAGCCACCTCTGAAAGGTGCCTAAGTGGGCTGATTTCAGCTTTTCAGGCCATTTCAGGTGTGCTGTGGTTCACCATCTGCTCCATCACTCCCAGCAGGTGGTCTGTCCCAGGGAAGGTAGCATGAATGCTGAGAGGAGCAGAAGTGCAGACATCTACTCTAAGCAAAGTACCTGATAGAATTTTATCCTACCGGATAAATCTCAGCCAAAATCACCAGATTAATTCCTTTAGCCCTGGCAACATAAGAACGGTACAGCAGGATATTGTATAGGTGCTTAGTGGCCCCTAAAAGCAAGAGAAAGGGCTGTTTTGTTTGATTTAGGTGGCTGTGAGTTTATATGAAGGCTGGGAGCTCAGTTTAAATGCTAATTGACTCATAAACAAGCCTGAGTTAAATAAAAGAATCAACTAGCATCAGCTGAGCTAGATGAGTTTAGAAATGAGGCCTTTTGTTAATCAGAGAGAGTTTGTACTGGGATAGGCCAGGCATTGCTCCAAAAGCAGCATCAGATTAAACCTCCTACTCAAAAAAACACTCATTAAAAAGCAACTTTCATTGAAAAAGATCCCACTTGTCACTACCAGCCATTGTTAAGTAGTGAAACTGTGACAGATATTTTTGAAGACTATTATGGGGAAATAAATATTTATTTAGCTGTCGAAAGTAATTAATCCCTGCTGTTTGCTTTTTATGTAAGCACATACAAGGCAGGACTGTCTTTGTACTTAAGTTTTAGGAGACAAGCCTGTGTAGAGGTTCCCATGGTTTTTTGAAGGCAGTAACAAATTCATTCCTAATACCTTCTGTGCAACTCAAGAATGCCAACCATCAAGCAGTAATAGACTTATCCTATCCTTACTGAGTCGAAACAGGAAGCAGATAAATGAAGGGAAAAGGACAGGCAGGAGAAAGGTGAGGAAGCAGAGACTGCAAGTGCCATGGAAGGCTACAAGAAGCTGGCATCCTAATGGTGTGGGATTTATTGAGGGAAATAATTTTCAAGGAGTATCAGCTTGAGAGTCAGAAAAAAAGGGGGAAAGAATGAAAGGAGATTAAGCTTTAAAAGCACAAGAAAAAGGATCGATAACCATCTTAGATGTATTTTCTGGGAAGCTGGCATGGATACCACAAAGATGTTACTCAGTGAATATGTTGGCATCTCTTCCATTTGTAAGTTACATAGTCAAAGGGCAATTAGCACATTCAAAGGAACAATAATTAAACAGTACCAAGCAGACAGTCCATAAAATGATTAAAGCATACATTATTAATAGAAATATAGACCCTGGCTCAGTCCTTGTTTGAAAGCCTCTCTGTCCTAAGAATAACTTGAACAAGGTATACTCACACTGCAGCATATGAGCTACTGATGATAACTACATATAAGCTTCATAACGTGTGGATTGTTTTAGCTTTTCAAATTTTATCAAGTAAATGTCATTGCTACATGCTTAAAATCAGGTGCAATTTTTTAAAAAGTAGCTCATGTGCTAGTTCCATATTTCTTTTCCCTCAGAAGTATTTTATTGCAGAGCAAAATGACAGATGCAATTAGATAATGTTGAACAGATTATAGTTTGAGAATGTTATGCTGTGTTACATATTCACAAGTGAACAATAGCAAAGGGGGGGAAAGAGCTGGTGTCTTTTCTTAGTACCTATTTTTAAAGTTGGACTAAGAAATGTGTCTTTTCTAGGTAGGCAAATATTATGAGGCTATATGAATTCAGTTGTGTTATCTCCTCTTAGCTACATGAAGAATCTTTTCTGACTCAGTTTAGCTTTAAAAATTACTCTGGTATTACTGGAAAAATTTTAAAATGACCAAGAGCGGGATTTGTGACAACACGACTGTTGGGCTCAGACTCACTGAGCTTGAAACCAAGCAACATTTGCAAGCCTACACACTTTACTCACTTTGTTGACCTGTGTCTCAACTCACCTGCCAACAGTGAAGCTATATGCCTTGGACTGTGGACCAGGTTAACAAAATTACAGTACAGCTTAGGAAGCACTATTCCATTAAACTGAACACTTCCGGAGACCTCTGTCTTTCAGGACAATGATACATGGCAAGAGCTGGCCCCTATTCCATTTCTGTGCTTAAAAAATTATTTATCCAAATCTGAGTTACTCTGGTCTTTATACTTAATCGTAAGAAGGACACAGCCTCATGGCATGATCTGTTTTGCCAATTTTACACATTTTACACCACCTGTTAAGATTCTCTGTTTCATACAAAGGAGAAAAACAGCCTCTAATTTCTTTCCATCAACTATAAAAGTTGCTCAGCATAACTTTGTCAGATCTGAATAGACATCACTTCAAGATATCTAAGTGAGATGTAACAAGTCTACTTCTGTGGGAAGAGCACAGAGAAAGCTCATTATACCTCCCCCCCCTCATTTTTGTACCCACACAAGAGTCAGGCACAATCAGATTCCTTCTTTTAAAATTATCATACCCAGAAGTGTAGTTTTATTCAGTTTTATCCAGCCAGTAGCCTGAAAGATCATACAAAGATAAAGGGTCTCTTCTTGCCCTTTGTAAAGGAGAGTGTGCGCTTCCCTCAAGGTCAGCTTCTCCAGGCTTACATGGGCACGCAGTGTCATTAGGCAGAAAGACCAACACTTTTCTTTTACCAGTCCTGAGAAAACGGTATCATTTCCCTTCCAAAACATCTACTATGCCATTGCAGTGTACTAGGACTGCCTTGGCAACTTGAAAGTGAGATTTTTGCATTGATGGGCACACTTGAGGGCCAGAGAGCCAGATCCCTTAGATACGGTTTTCGTCTCATTCTTTCATGGTGAAAGCATTCTGATTAAAGCACCAGCAAGGCAGCAGAATACAAGATCTGCATCCCTACCTAGCTGTGTACAGCTAGACACAAGGCCACGGAAAGGGCTTCATTAATTAAACAATGGCAGCACTCTACCCCTTCCTTGCACAAGTCAAGGAAATTGTTTTACTCAGAGATTCAAAAACCCAGCTTCTAGATCACTGGACAAAATTATGAATACATTTCAGTATTTAGATTCACTCTTCCACTCCTAGAATAACATGCATTATAAGTAGCCAGTTCCCCACATCTGCTGCTGCCCCATTTCATTTTGCCTGTAAGCCTATGTTATTTTCATTAGCTGACCAGTCAGTCACTTTGCCACCATATGATAACCATTCAAATCTGTCAAGTTCTCTGGAGTCATTTGATGCTGCTCTCAGATTGGTAAACAGATATTATCAATACCCTGTAATAGGCAGAGAGTGTGCAAGGCATCTCGTTTAGAAGTATGATTTAAATAGATCTTACAGAAACCATAAGGAATGCTGTGAATATGCTCAATATTGAATTCACTGCAGTGTGGGAATGGAATACTTTGATATGTCGAAAGGAAAAATTTACCTGCTATAGTTACAGTAGATTTTATTCCTTATTTAATAGAATTTGACTTTAAAATGGTGACCAAAAAGTATTTCATTCCCATCCAAAGATTTTAAATAAACGCTTTATAAGTTCCATTTCTATTGGAATATGTAAAAGATGCTCTTAGCCTTCAAGGAGAAAAATCCATCTCCATTTCATGTATCATGAGTTCCTTTTAATTTTTTTTTAATAAGATTGCCTCTATTTGAAAGCTGCCCACCACATTATATGCTTATTGGTTAATTTCATCCTCTAATTAATTGATGAAGCTCCTCAAAGTAAGTAAAATTTATTCAGAATAGTGCAGCCTTTATTTTGATCAGTTTTGATCCCTTTCAGCAGGTAATCCTTGATAATGCAATCATTGGTTATAGAAAGTTTCATTTAATAATGAAAGACAAAAAATCTAAAACAGAGAGACAGAAGGAAGTTACTGGAAGACTGAAGTGATAATAAAAGATGACTACAAACCCAAAGTTGCATTGCTTAGAGATTATTATTGATATTGCAAGAGCTACCATATGCTTTGCAAGCTGTGACAGCCACCCTTATAGTCACAGGGATGAAATGATCAACTGATTTTTGCATTCAAAGTGATAGGAACAAACTTGATCCAAGTAAGAGAAGCTGCTATATAATAAACATCCAAGAGGCATCATGTGACTTAATTATCATTCTGGGGAGGAAGGCCACTTGGTTTGGTTTGGAACCTTAGCTGAGAGTTCCACATGCAGTAAGTGCAACATTTATTTACTAGTGTATGGCACAGAAAAAAGTTAAATGAGTTCAAGAAGTTGCCATCCAATTATTTCATGCAATCTTGCTTATGCATCATGATGCACATTTGACACCATTAATGCCAGTGCTGTACAGTCATGACCTTAGCACAAAAATGATGAGCCTGGACTGGGTGGCAGGTAGGACTCAAGTAAATCATCCAGGCTTTCTCAATGACATTTAAGCTAGAGACTCAATGCTTGTATAAAGATCTTGTTTATAACCTCCTACAAACCCTGCACTACATTCTCTGCATCCTGTATAATTCTGGGGACGAGAATTCTGGCAGAACTACTTCCAGACAGGATACTTACTACCATCACAGTAGTCCTTCCTCTGCAGTGACACAGCTACTTCAGGAGGCACCAGAGTGCATCAAGCTACGGCACACCTGACTGCACCCTCGACAGACCTTGAAGCATGGATCGAAGGGTATGGCTCAGAAATCTCCCACTGACCTCATTTTGGATTCAGACTTGACAGGATATTAATCCCCCCCTGCAATCATGATGGCTACGCTCTCAGCAGAAGTAATGCACTCTCATTATTGGAGGACCTTGAGCTTCACAGACCATAACAGCACCAATCCTGTCACTGCACATGCAGAAAGTCCATGCTGGGGAATCTCTGCATGGACAGCAACAGCTTTTGCTCACTGTCAGTCCTGGGGAAACGTGAGGCAAATAGTTTGCTGTAAGACTTCTGGTCCAGCAGCTGCTTCCTAAAAACAACAATTCATTTGGAATTGGCACAGGGAAAGGAGATGAAAAGTGGTGATATGCACAGCTTCATGGCCTGACCTCAAATACAATGGTATGTGCGGCATGGTCCTCTGACAACAGCTGAGGTGCAGGGCTTCATTCATGTCTTCATCTACTGAAACTTGTTAGTTGAAAACGGGCAGCTCAGAGGGGTTGCTTCTTCTGGCTCCATTGTAAAGCATGAGATTTCAAGTAATAGGGTATTTCTTCAATAAATCTTATTTCACATTTACAATAGGAAGAGGTCAGCCTCCTTCAAAACAACATATATATATATATATTTCAGGAACATAAAGCAAAGGTGAACTTATTTAACAGTGCAACACATACATGTATATCTTCCATTTGCTCCTTTTAAAAATTTATTTACTCCTACAGGAGGTCATTGAAGCTAGCAAGAACTTCACAAATAATTTTATTTTTCACCATTCACTAAGTCATTAAATAAGAGTTGGCACTTCACAGAAACATACCTACATGTCAGTTGAAGTTTTTAATGGAGTTAATACAGTAGAAGTGGGGAAACACTCTTTTGAATCATATAGTCATTTTGGATGGAAAAGACCTTTAAAATAATTGAGTCCAACCATTATCTAACTCTACTAAGTCTAATGCTAAAGCACATCCCTTAATACCACATCTATGCAGCATCAATGGTTTCATTTTGTTTATACAAAGTTTTCTTATGTGATTCCCATGCATCAGTGTTATTTTGCAGCACAGAAAAGGATTTGCATCTGATGTATTTAAACATCAGTTTTCTCATTTTTATTAAATCACAAAAAATTTTTACTAAATTTAGGGTGGGTTTCTTTTTCCTAAATGTTTTGTATACTCTTGAATGCAATCTGAATTTGGGGGCAAAGAGGATATGACAGTCCCTACATCTTCAACCAACCAAAAGAGAACTGAAACAAAAAGCAGGCCAACTTTTTTT
>VWYK01073700.1:0-13249 GCA_013399775.1 Semnornis frantzii
GTATTCGTTGTGTTTTGAATTTATTCCGCAGTACTCTACAGCCTATACACAGATTCCATCTGGTCTGACTGCTGTCATGATGATAGAACTGATAGCATGCCCTACATTTTGCAGAAAAAGGAATGTTTGGGGCTTAGCCACTGGCACCAACTTACTCCCAGCATCTTGAAATGTCCGTACAATGCAGAACCATCCTTGGCTTCAAAAACATCCTTTCTGATTTTTCAAGGCCAGTGCCAGGTCACATTCCCACTGCTTAAGCAGCTGCTTACACATCATTCTCATGTGTGAAATGGCAAGATCAAGCAGTCAGGTGTCACATCTCACCACTACAAAACTGTTCATCATTATTAGCAAATGCAAATATGGAGTCTCGAAAGGAGAAGCCAGCTTGGAGCCTTTACCTCAAAACAGAATATTCAACTGAAGACCCCTCCCCCATAGCAAATTGCTCCTTACTCAATATGCTGACCTTGAATGGATAATCTATTAACACTCTCATAAGCTTCATTTACATTTCAGTAGGCATTAAACAATTAAACCATTTTGGGATGTAGCTCTGAACATTTTTTATATGTGTCTCAGTGCCCTTCCACAGCAAAGTTGTAGGACTTTAAGACACATGAGAGAAGAAAAAAAAACCCACATAACATTTAAAAAAAATTCTCTCTGAGGCACACTGAATACTTTTTATTCGGTCTGAAAATATCAGGGCTTTTGAATGCTCTGGAAAAGAGGGAGAGGGAATGATCTTAAAAATATGTTTTCAGACTTCATAAAGGGAAAAATCTCAGTAAGGTAAGAATTGTTTAGGTGCTACTCTATAACCACTGGTAACTTCAACCCATGAAAAAAGCCTATTTACTAGCATCTTATATGATTGGAGTGAACCGAGTGGTCGGGTTCCACAGAGATGGACATAACTTGGAACTAACCTACACAGAGAGACGTACATGTGAACATGCTCCCAGAAGACAGAAGCATGGCCAGAAGGACAGAATACATATGCTACCCAGGAATTTGATGCTGAAGTTGTCACATTCATAGTCTCAAATACAAAAATATTTTTATATTCTCTTAATTCAGATGATATAAAGTATTGCATTCCCTTGACATTCAGGGGTCAGTTCAGGGACACCCATAAAAGAAACATCCTCCGGAATGCATTGCTTGTATCAGCAATCCTCCTTGGCACTAAGAAAGTGACCTCAGAGATTATGTGTTGACTGACTTTTATACAATAACTCTATTGAATTTGTTGTCTGACCTTTTCTTTCTTTTAGATGGCAGTATCCATAGAGTAGTATATCATCACCATCATCATCCTCACTCAAATGATGCATTTCACTAATAGATCATTAGAAAGAAAGCTCACATGGAAGATATATGAGTGTAATATATCATGATGGAAAAGGGCTTACTGTTGATGTACTACTGCAAAGATGTCAGAGTCCAAAGAATTTGAGGTCCATGAGAAGGTATGTTTCATTGAGAAGGGATGACTACAACACAATAAAAAGNTTCCTTACCTTGCATTATTGAAACCAGTAACAGCTGATATTTAAGCTTCTTGATCTCTCAGTATAAAAGGAAAAAAAAAATTAGTTTTTTTATTCACATCTAGTTCTCGAGCATTACTGCATGAAGAACTGTAGCTCTTTAGCTGACCTTCAAGCTCAGGAATGTTATTCAGCAAACAGGAGGGCATTACAGGTGCAGGGAGCAATGTACAACACAAGCCCTTAGCATGGAGGACAATGAAATCCACTGGGTCAAAAAAGTTTCTACAGTGAGTTTTTCTACAGGAGAGCTACCCAAGAATCCTCACTTTGCAGTTAATATTCTGACCACATAGGTTCCTGCCCATCAACCATTCACAAAATTCTCATTGTCTCTGAGGTACCAGGTAAGCATCTTCATCTCTTGGCCACCTGAAGATTTTGGCACCTTGGTTGCAAGGTCGGAAGAGTTGAGATTCCTTTCCAGTGTTGAGTCCTTATCCTCTCCTGTAAAAAATATCTCATCTTGATGTCATCTCTCTTCTTGTGTCTCCAAAACCCACCTTCAGCTTCACTAACATCTATAGTTTGGACACAATTTTCTCAAAAAGCCTTCTAAAATGTCACTGCTTTGCATGTTCCAAATGAACCATTTATATTTGGAGAGCTATGACTTGGTGCAGGAAAATATCCAAATGACATATCCTCAGATTTGCCCCTTGCATGTTGAATTCATTTACCTCTTTCAGTATAATACATTGGTTTAAAAGCAAAACGATTTTGGTGCCTGGCTAAAAGCCTTTATGCTGGATGTGACGATGTCCACACCGTCATTAGCTCTTTGCCTGTTTAATTATATCCTCCATGCTGGAGAAAGGCACCTGCAGTGCTGTGTGGGGACAGTACTGAGATAGCACTGTTCCTCCCATTCCTCTGCTTTATCAGTAATTTTCTTCCTTATTGTCAACAAGCATATCAGAAAAGTAAAACACAATTAACTATGGTGCCAAATAGTAGCTTAATGCTTAACTGCACAATCCACAATGAGGTCACAATTACTGGGCAATCAGATAAGCTTTCACAGATGTATTATATAATCCACGAGCTTAATTCCTCCAGAGGTAACCAGAAAATTACTGTTCATTAACAAAGTGCTTCCATTATCAGAAAACATATTTAAATCATCATTTTATCCATTTTGGAAATAATGCCATTTCTTCTTCAAAGGATAAATCCACTTCTAAGAAAAGCTTCAGCTGGAAACTACTGTCCCAAATAAATCCAATGACAGATGTTTAATATGTCTTTTTTACATTAATAAAATGGACGTTTTTTTTTCTTTTAATTCCACCGATTTATATCCCATGAAGTATAAAGGCAAGCTGTGGAGATTGTCACTGTTGTTCCACCCATGGACACAACTGAATACTGTGGCTCTCTTCTGTAACATATTCCCCAGAAATCAAGGCAGTGACATAAGTGCAGGGCTAGGATCAAGCACAAAGGGTCAAATGTATTTTTCTTTATCTCCAAACCTTTTTAAAATGATTTACTGCCTCACTGTATGGGACATGAAAGGATAATGCTGTTTTCAGCACTCAAACAAATGACATACTGGAACTGACATTTTTTACGTACATTTATGCATCTTGAAGCAGCTGTCTTCCTTACCCTGACAAAACTCCCATGGAAATAAATGGAATTTCTACCTGGAAGTGACTGCAGTATTGGCCCCTCTTTTATGACTGTTACAATGTGTCAGCTCTCTCCGAAAACCCAGATTTACTTAGCAGAAGTAGAGAAAACATCCAACTATTTAACTACATTTAAGAAATACTAAATCATGGAAATTGTTTCAGAATACATCTTTAGAGTTATCCTTAATGTTTTCTCATCTCCTTCTCTGACTGAGATAATATAAAAATGCATTGAAGAATAACAATTGTCACATTTGATGTATATTTTTATTAACAACACTATAAAAATTCAATTATATACCAAAGGGTGACAAAAATCTTCCTTTAAATTATACAGTAAACAAAGCACTCAAAATATGTGACATTTCAAAACATATGACATTTGCTCATGTCATATGGCAAAAATCTCTGCTTCACTGGCTGAGATATTTAAGCTGAATTCCCTCTTTGTGCTTGGAATAAGATTTCCCCTTTCCCCTCCACAAGCTCCCATTTCCCTGAACACTTTCCTGAGGGGGGTTTTATTTAGCCAACAATCTGTGCCTTCCAGATACAGTATTTCCGCTGTCCACTCTACAAATTCCCATATCTGACATTTTCTGTGAGAGGAGAACACAGCTGTACAGAAGGATTAATAACAAAATCAAGATGTAACTGCTCCCACAAACTATTTCTCCAGTGACAAATTTAGAACTACTGGCCACAGAATAGTCTTCTGCTTATCAGTGCTATCATTACTTAGGGAGATACCAAAATATACCACTGGACTGTGTTTAAGTGGTTCAACCTCTGTCATACAAATATGCAAAACCATTTTACCATGCACAACAGGAGATGATCTAGCATAAAATAACCAATTTTTATGCTTATCATGCAGAATTAGATTGCTACTGTCTTCATTTGGATGCACAGCAGAGCAGTAAGCAGCCCTCTTCCTCATCTCATCAAACCAGAGATCGACCACTGAGAAAAGGAGAGTGCTTGCTCTGAATTCATCTATGTCCATATAAGCAAATAAATGGAAAGAGAAAGGTGGAGATGAACTTAGGTTTTGCAGTGAAGTGGAAGGAGGAAATCTGTTATTCTGTCAGCACATTTTTATTTTTTTTCCTTAATTTCTTCCTCACATCAAATGGAGCAATAGGACAACCTTGAAACTGGAGTCTGTGGTCACTGTTGCCCCCATCTCAAGGTGAGGCAGTAGCACTACACCTTCCCTTCCAAAGCAGCAGAGAATTCTTTGGGAAATTCAAGCCCTGATTGATGAAGGTAGTAATGTTAGACACGGGTGGGAAACCACCAGCTTTTCACTTCATGTATCTCTATCTAACAAATACGCAGAACTGGTTTCTGCAGGTTTCACCACAGTCCCTGAGTTTTGAAGGAGGAGTGTTACTGCTCCAGCAGTCTCGATGGCAGTGGCAGGAGTATCAGTCTTCAACCTCCAGCTGATTTCATCCCACTCACTCTGGCAGTGACACTTTCCCCATGTGCCAGCACCACACCACTCTCTTCTGTGACAACCTGCACCCAGGCACTGCCTCAGCACACCTTGAGTGCAACCCTGAAAACCTCTTTATATTAGAGCTGTGGTTCTGTTTGTCTTACAGTCATGTCTGTGCATTCCAACCCAGAATCTCAAAGGGACTGACCCAAGGTCGACTCTCAAGCTAGCAGCAGAAGCTTCTTCCACAAAGCCATTGTTCATCAACCTGTGCATTTGTAAGTAGAGACCAAGAGCAGAACTAGACTGTCAGTAGATTCCCACCACTCTGTTGCCTCCTTTCAGTCTGCCAAACTTTGGATATATCATACACGATTTTCTCCTCCCATATCTCCTCACAGGCGCACTTCCCTGGGGTGACCGCCTGCTGCAGGCAGAGATGTTTGCCTAGATCTGTGCTTCATCTGTGAGCCCTGAGTGAGCCACATGAAAATAATTAACGCGTCTAACAAGGAAAGGGAGGGAAGAATAAATTATAGTCAAGAAGCTCCACAGAACTAATTAAATTGAATAGGAAAGATGACAGTACAACAGCCGTAGAGACTTTTCCCCCTTCTGTTCACCAGAAAAACTCTTGCTTAGGTGGGCTTAATATAGCCTGGTGCAGATAGGTTTGGTTTAGGGGCTTAAATGTCACACATACCATGGGGAAAAAAAATGTGTGCACAAGGAGTTTATTTAATGAGAGCGGGAGATTATTTTTAAAAGATAATTTTAAAAGTGCAGAAGATGCCTGTGTACCTGTATTAGCAAAAGTCAGTCATTGCTGGTAGCACAGTTGGAAAAAAAACCTCTAATAAGAGACTGTCACCATGTAGGAAGGGCTGGAAAATCCCAGTGGCAAACGTTTTTGTAAAATAAAAGAGAGGGCAGGAGAAGCAGTCACTGCATTAAATATTCAGAGACCCAAAAGAAAATCCCCCCACTCACAAAGATTCTGAAGCCTGTTACTAATTCCAGTTTCAAATAAGTGCCAGGGGTGGAAGAGACCCATTCCCAGACCTTGCTCACCTTATGCCAGCCTCATGTCCCCTGCTATAGCTCCCACTCACAGGATACAGCCAGGGCTCAGTACATCCCTGCCACAACAGCCTCAGCGCAGCTCCCTTGAGGATCAGTATGCTCTAGGAAGGCACTGTGGTCTTGCCTCTAGGACTGTTTCCTGGTTAAATACCAGTACTTTCAAGCCTTTGCAGAGCTGATTCCATCCCTACGGCTTTTGTTAATTCCCAGCACCTGAGATGGCTTGCCTAATTGTAAAACTTGAATGCTTGCAGGGGTACATAAGTGTCTGCACAGGGTCAAAGGACATCTGTGGTACCTGGAGGAATTCTGTGAATCAGCCTCTATTCCTCACATGAAAATCAAGACATTTTCTTATCTTACAGAAATGGTGGGGGCGGGATGTTAATAAAGATTACGAGGTGCTCGGGATCTGAAGCAGCAAGTACCATAGAAACCTCTTTAAAAGGCTGAGGTGTGACCTGACTCTGATACTGTGACTGAGGCCATGAGCAGCCTGCCTCTTAATAAAAGGTTCATTGTTAGGGCTGAAGCATCCTGTATGGGCTTTGACTTGCACACTGATGAGTGTCATGAAGGTGGCCAGTTGAGCTCTGAAAAAGCCATAAAATTCTCCTGTTAAAGAATGAAAGAGGAAAGACTCAGTGTAGAAGCTGTTAATTTCACTTTTTCACAGTACTATCTTGTAAGTGCTATGAAGCTCCAACACGGACAAAGTTGGCTTCCCTGGCTTTGTCTTTACCATGGGAAGATTTCCATCTGTAGCTGGTCTTCAGATTTCAGTGGAAAGGCTGAACTCTGTCAGCCTTCTCTGCTCACATCCCTTCTTCCCTTTACAACCAGTGATGTCCTGCAGTGCCCTGGGTGCCTGCAGCCTAAACCACCAGGTGCCTCACTGTGATTCTTTGTCTTGTGCAAGTATACAGGGAGACTGGGACAGCTTTGACATCTCCTTTATCCTGATATATCACACTCCCTCTAAAATTACACTTCACAGGTAGAACTGATTTTTGGCATTTCTTAACACAGAATTGCTTTGTTTTCACTCTAAAGGTCTCTCCTTTTAGATTTTGTTTCCCCCAGAGTTTTCGATCTATTTTCTTGCCTATTGTTAACTCTTTCTATGCTCTGTTCGCATCTAAGTGTCCAAACAAGAGGCATGATCTGACACACTGCACTGTTCCTTCCCCCCAGAAGCCTTTTCCTAGTTAGCTGTGTTAACCTTTGGATTAGCACTGATTTGGTGCTGTGCACCCTGTGAAACATTTGCAGAGAGGTTGATATAGACACTGCATGGATGCCTTCAGAAATCTGCCTGCCAATTGGTTTTCCCATGCATAGACTTCCACATCCCACAACTTCCACATCCCACTACTTCTCTCAAACACCACCCATAAGAGACTTTTTCCACCTAGTGTTCACTGCATATAAGAATGAGGATTATAATTTAGTAGCTAGAACCTAGGAGTAGCAGCACTTCACTGTGACTCACTAGTATTTCACATCTGCATCACCTTTCCGAACTTCACCACAGTCATTTCAGAACTGCTTATTCTAAAAGAAAAGGGAGGCTTTTGGGGATAAGTCTTTGTCCTTGCCATTTACATTATGTTGCATGAGACCTGCCACTTTGCCTTTCTGTCCCTCGATTTCTCTGGCAGAAAGATGAAAATAATAATCATGAAAACTCCTCTGCATGATTCAGCCCATGCCCAGCCCTAAAACAGCACTGTTGCCCACCTGAGAGTCTCAGCACCTCTCCAGGGGCAAATAAAACCAGCATTTTCACTCCTCAACCCCACAGCCTTCTCACTGAGACAGGATAGAAAGTCAGTCTGAAAAATTCTATTTTACTTTAGAAACGCTCGGCACCAAGCAGAAATCAAAGAAAGAAAGATAAAGCTCTTCTCAGAGTTATCTTTCTTTTTTCCCCCATTCCTATCATCTTCTAATCAAACCAGCATGAGACATCAAGCAATTACAATGCCATTTGCTCCCTGCTGGATGCAACAATTAGCCTAAGATATCTAATGAAAGGAATTAAATTCTACATGTTTCATAGCAAATAGCTTTAATTTTAATTACAAATCCCAAATATATCATCTTCAATAATAACCAGCCCATCACATCTGCTGGGTCTGATGAGGATTTGGCTTTTGCAGGTTTTGAACTGAAAACAAAATCAGACTTTCCCCACATAAGAGCCCTAGTGAGGAGAATGGAAATTGAGGTACAGTAAGGATCAGAGCCCACAAAATCCCTGCAGAATTTCCCAGAGACTGAAGCTGTTAACAGAATACTCTTAATCTGCAGCTGTGAAAAGGGTCCTTAGACATCCAATCTGCAAAAGTTGCTTGGGGTTTGGGGATATAATTAATTGCAGAGTGTCTATTATATCTCCCCATTTGGACTCCATCCACATAGTCCAATATATTTCCAAATAAAGCTCATTTTAGCAATTTGCATTAGTGCAGGTACCTGTCCCTGAGAACAAACCACCTACGGCATGCAAGAGGCAGTCCCTTAAAAGAAGCTGTGAGCTCAAGGCTGATCTCCTAAGCCTCTCACCTCTGACTGTATGGGAAGTTGGCCATAATGATAAGGAAAGAAGAGCCCAGAGCCACATATTGTCTATCATATCAGGTTTTGAGTCCACCAGCTTCTGCTCATGAACACACAACAGGGTCCATGAACTGTCTCCAAACCTGTGTTGATGATTTGGGATTCCCTGTCACAGCAAGTAAGACAGTCTTTGATGGACTTTGCTCCAGAATCCAGTCTTGCTTTTATTCTGAAATCTCTGCAGACAGTTATTAGGCAGTGCATACCTGGTGGTAATTGTCAAACAACCAATGTCCCTTCTGAAGAGAAAAACGTACACACTTCTGAATGTTTTACCAGTGAACCATTTGGGAAAAAAAGGATAAATACTCCTTCTCCCCAAAGTTTTGGCTATTTTTAATTGAGAACAGAAACAATTTAAAACCAAAATAAAACAAAGCAAAACAAAACAAAAATAGGTAGAAAATAGGCTGCAGAGATCTTTGTAAATTGTCTATTGCTTTTTCTGATTTCATGTTTTCATTCTAAAATACCTTGGTGAAATAACTTACTGAAAATAAGATGCATTGGATCACTGCAAATAATTCTATATTTTTATTTTCACTCTAGTTTGAATATAATATCACAGAAACATTTGAATTTTATTTCCAGAAGAGATTCATGAGCTCCCTCTGACTCTTCTGCTCTCTGTTTATTAAATCCCAGGGAGTTATACTGCAGTGAAAAATACTCAAAGCGAATCCCTCCTGCCTGACAGCTACAGACAGCCTGAACTCCCTGAGGCACAGGTGTCGCTGAGCAGCCCTCTGATCTGCCATGGCTTTGAAAGGCTGAGTAGTTCTGCTAGTTCCTAAAGACCCTATAATATAGTGGGTGATCATTCCATGTTCATGGCATTGTAGCTGACCTTCATTTTCATGTTATGATGCCTCTTATTCCCACAGGCCTCCTAACTGCTCACAGGGGCTACAATTTATACCTGTCAGTTACTGGCAGCCACCCCTGAGAGTCTTGCTGTTGCACAGGCTCACATTTTCAATTCCATTTGTTGTTCAGAACCAGCAGGAAATCAGAAACAAGGAACCCAAGTGATGGATCATGATTTCTATGTATTTCAATATGACCACCCACATAACACCACCAAATCTCCCCTGCTATACCATCAGGTTCTGCCTCTCCAGCTGTGGGAAGACCACACACAGATCTTAGACAGTTGCAGTCCCAGAGAAATGCAATGCTAATCCATCATCCTAATCTTCATACACACATACACACTCCATCCACATCGATTTCTCTCCTACAGCATCCAGGCATAACGAATAATGTGAGCATTTATAACAGCAGGATCACGGCATGTACCCCATCTCACTCCACAATTCATTCAGGGTGATTTATCTGAAGTGGGCACACCTAGGAAATATATTTGCTTCCTTCCCCTCCTACATGCAGGGTAACACCACTGAGGGCTGTGGATGTGGTGTGGAGCTGCCCATATTGGGAAGTGGGCTGAGCTGGTTAATCCCTGTGGAAGAACTCCAGGCAAGCTCAGCTCGAAGACAGAAGGAACGTGGCTGTTTAGCAACGCGCACAGCAAATAGGCTAGTGGGGCATAGCATCTTCACCCTACATTCTAGGTAAATGCTGAATGATCTGGAATTGTGAAGTGTGGTGATTCACTGGTTGGGATGACAACTCTTCCAAAAAATATATTGAGAGATAGAAGTGGTGGGTCAGAAGGAGCTCCAGGAGATGCTCTGCTTTGTACTGAAAAAAATGTTCACTAGTCTCTGGAAGTCCTTCACAATGTGCTTGCTCTGCTCTTCTGTGCTTGCAACTTCTTTTGCAAAAGAGACTCCACAGTTTCCAGCAGCTTGTTGTAGTGTTTTACCTTCCCTGCGTTTAAGACAGCTCTAACATCCAACACATCCTTCCTGCAGTTCATCTCTTCTGGCTGTGCATAGTGGCTAGAAGAAGTAGCTAGCAATCATTACATACATACCATCTTTATATACAGTATGTATCTTTTATGTAAGGATAGGTTGCTCAGAGAGGTTATGGAGTCATCTCCTTTGGAGACATTCAAAACCCACATGATTGCATTCCTGTGTGGCCTGCCCTTGGTTATTCTGCTTTAGCATTCTGTGGTTCTGTGATGTGTTATCTCACATCCTTTCTTTTTTTCCTTTTTACTAGTGGATGTATATCTACATGTTTTGGCACAGTAGGGAAAAACTTAATTCCTCATCACAGTGCTATAAGCACAATAGCCATAGTTCAGATTAGCAGATGTAACACAGCAAATGACCTGTAGAGTCAAGTTTTACATTTCTTAGAGATCCATTGTTGAGGGCACTGCTACAGAGACCATGTGTCAGGCTGAGATCTTTGCAGATTCGGAGCAAGGAAATGACCCTTGGCTTCTTGCATCCACTGGCTGGGACTATTACACAGCACAAGACAGGATTATCTCCTTCCTTCCTTCCGACAACTCTAAGTCTACACTTAGACATATATAATTCAAAACAGAAAATACTAATTCAAAAATCCTCAGTATTTCTTGTTAAAGTTGAGTTTTCCTGTTAGAAATAATCCATTTCGCAGGAACATCTCAAAAGAGTACATGTATGACGTGGTGCCCTTGTGCTGTAATTATTCCCCAAATCACTCTGCTTTGACCATTTCTACTAGAATTATATGAACACAGAGCAGGAAGTGTTTAAAGTTGTAATAGCTTTACGCATCATCACTAGAAACATCTGTCTAGGGGATCTGGGATGTTCAGACTTCTAATGATATAACTGTCTCCAGCAAGCTCTAGAGGTTTGCTGGCTCTCAGGCCTTAAGGTTATGACAGTGATGTATGGAAAATCTATATCTGATGATTTGAAGGTTTTTAACATTTATTCTGCCATCCAACACGTATTGGTAGTGACTAGGTCAAAGTGAGTTAATGGATGGGTGAAGTGGGTAAAAAAGAAAGAGCCAGTAAAAAATATTCTACAATTCCAAAGGAAAAAATGTTAGTGTATTATATTTCTGAATACTTACCAGCATTTATTATAAGTGATTTTGACAATATTGGAATTGAGCAGGGTTTTACACTGTGCCTTTCATGATGACATCTAAGGAAAACATGAAAACGTGTACAGAGTATCATTTTCCCAGGGGCTGCTTTAGTGCCTAATCTATTTTTTTTTTCAATAAAACAGATTTAAAAGATAGATGTTTTTAAAACACTTATTTTTGAAGCACTCTTTTTCATAGGTTAATTTTTTAAAAAATAGTAATATTTTTTAAAATTTCAGCAGTTGTGAACAAGTGCTACTCATACATGTTCATACAAACTGCTACCCTCACTTCCCAGCCATCCACTGTTTCATCTGATTAGACTACAAATTCCTTGAGAAAAAGACCATTTCTTGGTGTGAGGACTCACAGAGCCTGGGACTCCCAAGTGTCTCTGCACTGCCCAGCACAGTAACAAACTACTCTGCTAGGCCCTCTGTGCAATAAATGGCATAGCAATCATGGAGACAGAAATATAAATCCACTCTATGAACTTAATGTCAATCATTTAAAGTTTACACGTATTTGATTTGGAAGTTAACTCCTAAAAGGTAAAAGTGAACATACAACATCAGGTGCTGACCTTGGCAAGTTGGCTAGTGGAGAAATAGCTACGTCTTCATTGAGGTGGCTTAGAGATCTGGCCATAAAGCAGCCAAAAAATGGGAGAATGTTCGGAAGCTGGAACAAGTGCGAGGGTGACAGAATACTGGAACAGGCTGCCCAGGGGGATTGTGAAGTGTCCCTCTCTGGAGATATTCAAAATCCACCTGGACACATTCCTGTGTGATCTGGTATAGGCAAGTGGGTTGGACTAGACGGACGACCTTCCAACCCCTAGCATTCTATGATTCTATGACGATTCTATGAAGCACTGAAGTTTACCTGAATTAAAGCATTGCTGCCAGTTGCTTTAACAGAGTGAACAGCAGCATACAAATTTTATTCCAGGTATTTCTGACAGTGTATACATGGCATATATCTGTGTTCTCAGTATTTCGTGCTGATGTATTGGGAGGATAGAGAGAATATTGCTATTACCCAATGAGGTTACACAAGACCTTTACTAAATTATTCACATAGTTAGAAGGTCCTTAAATTCAGTGTGCTTCAGCCTGTACCAGTATTTTGAACTGAGTTTGGAAGTTGCTCTGCGTTTCATATCTTTTCGTATTCCTGGCTGTACACCTAGACAGAGAAGCTAAGTGCCTTCTCTCTCTCTTTATATATAACATGTCAAGGGCAACCAACTGGTACATCCCTGCAAAATGGTTGGTTGCTGTAGGCACAACACCTGCATGTAAGTATTGTCCAGGAACACTCTTTATATATCTCTTTTCTCTTTTTATGCAACTTTGATAAATGTGGCCTGATTAATATGGCTAAGATGAATGAGGCAATAATTTCTGGACAAGACACCAGACAGGCAGACTGGTTTGATTTACAAGGCTATGTTAATAAACACCAGTGGCATGTTTTGTACTTCAGGTTGCTGCATGCTTCTCCTGCTTCTTCAGTGTAAAGCTGTGGATTCAACTGCTGTTGTTGAATTACAAGTGGGGAGGTACTGCAGGACTGGGAGGAAAACACAATAAGAAAGCAGTTACCTGAGCAATTTCTTACAAGTAGGTGAGACATAGCCCTGTGTCTGGTAACATGAGAAATCTAGAAACTTTCCCCTGCCTCCAAGTTGTCTAACATTCAAATACCCAGTGTCTCGGTAGTACAATCTTTCTCCTCCTCTGCATGGTGTTTTCCTTTTCTAATAAGTGAAAGTTCACCTTGGTATGGATTTTGGATTAATTGTGTCCATCACAGGTCAAATTGCCCATGAGTTTCCCCTTGTTCCCAAGTTACAGGTGCAGTAACTCCACAAGGTCAGAGAGTAAGGAATTTCT
>VWYK01073765.1:0-12070 GCA_013399775.1 Semnornis frantzii
TATGATTTTATGAGGGTTCCAGTGAACAAGATACTCTACTGTAATAACTAGAATCTGTAATCATTCCATTTGTGAGCGTTATGGGGGGGAAAAAAAAAAAAACAAACAAAAAAACCCCCAACAAATCCCAAGTAGCTCATACTTCTGGGTTCACTGTGTCTGCAGGATTCTAGAGCCCTTGCTACTTGAATCTCTTCCATAGATGATAAAGTAATATGCCCTTCACCTTCTGCACTGAAGTCAGCTGAAACCTAGGCTCTTCTCTCTAGATCTCACATGTTTTACTAATTGAAAAGCAATCCTAGCACTTCAGTTTCATAGTCAAATTCCTTCACTAAAGACTGATTTAATGAGGAAATGTCAAATTGTTTTCCTGCTTAACAGGAATGATTTCCATGGATATATGGGCAGGTCACAAGTGTATTAGTCTTCCAGTTTTCTTTGCAGTCAGAAATATTTAAGAAAGAGCTTGATCAATGACCTATGTTAGCTTTTGTTACTTAGCAACAAACTCTTATCCAATATCATTATGACAGTAAAACTTGCTATGGATACAAATAAGCCAAGCTGACAAAGTTCTTTTCTGTGGCACGCCTGAGGCAGGGCAATAATGCTAGCAATAACCTTTCTTCTGTAGGGTAGGCAAGGGCTAAGCTATGTAAGGAAAAGAGGCTTTGAGTAAGTCCCTAGCTGTAGCAAAGCTGCAGCACCAGCAGCACACTAATACAGCTGACAAGACTACTGATTTTAGTTCCTGTGGGCCAGGCCATTAATCCTTACTAAAAGTGAAATACTAACCCCTAGAATGTGCAGAGTAACATGGACTTCATTGAAGAGTCTCCTTAAGTCTAGTAGAAATGTGAGCTTTAACTGGATCCATAACTGAAAGATCATTTCCCATTTTGGTTAGACATGGAGGGAACCTCCTATGACACATTACACTTATGATGCAATTCCTAGTAAACCAAAACACAACAGAAAGAGAGCAGAGAAATGTCCATCAGACCTTGCTCGCTTTCACAAATGAGCTGCAACTCTCACGACTGTGGCGGGGCACACCCAAGTCCCTGCCCCACTGAAAGTGAATGGGGTGCGAAAATGTTCTGCTTCCCCCCACCTCTGGTTCTGGGGGTGTGGAATGTGAAAGGAGTAGGTGTCAAGTGCCTTACCCCAACCCCCTCAGGCTTGAACAGGGGAGAGCAAATCGCCTCAGCAGATATATATATATGGCAATGGGACACATTATCTAGGGACAGAAAGGAGCAGAAAAGAGCAGACTTGGGGCAGACTTTGAGGAGACTGCTAAGAGGGACTGCTAGCCACGGACTGCTAGCGTCGGTCCAGCCAGCGTTGGACTCAGACTCTTGACTTAGCCCTAGAGTCGGTCCTTGAGTCAGTCCTTGAGGGGCATCTGCAAGAACGGTGACGAGAAAGCACAGTCCCCGCTCTCGACCGTCAGATGCTGCCTGCCTGCTGAAGGGACCTGCCTCTGCCGTAACCATGGGTACGCTGTGAGCAGCCTGAGCTCTACCCTGTGCTGCCCCACGATCTGCACTTCAAGGCACTGTCAGACTGCCCACAAGNTGGGGCTTTCTGGAAATAAAATAACTGCAGATTTTATAATTCCTGCCTCTTGAATTCCCACAACCGAGTCAACGACCTATCTTTGAACTGTTCCATGTCTCAACCTCAGCTACTCTGATTGCTTAGGAGTAGGGTCATTTCTGAATTTCTCTTTAATTTCCTCACCTGAGAGCTGATTTTTAAGAGGAAGCAGTGGATATTTCAAACCCATCAGCCACAGTTCAGATGCACAGTGCAAGTTAAGATGCACTTTTGAAATAACCTACATATGCCCAGCGCAAACTTTGAAATCTGCTTTTCATGCTCATCCCTCTCATCAACTTGACAGGAATGTAGGATAAAACAAGGATAAAACAAGAAGGGATTGGCAAATATTACCAGTAAAGAAAATTCCCCAGAGAAACGAGGTTGCAGTCATTCTGGGAACATCTAATATTCTCTATTAAAAACATCAGTCAGTTAGGACTCTTAGGCTGCAATGCAGACATAGGCTCTCACTGCCAAGACAAAGAGGAGTAAGACATGGAGAAATAGGCAGAATGTTCCTCTTCCATCTATTGCTTTACTACTGGCAGGCTGTATGATGTTGGCCAAGTCACATCACATCTGTGCCTCAGCTACAGCTTTCAAGGAAAGATGATAATGACATTTGCTTCCTTTGGCACTGTGCTTTAGCTGATGGTTGGAAAGAAGTCAAAATCTCTGAGGATGCTTTTAAAAAGACACCTAGTGAACTCTTCAGATGAAGGGTCCTATAAGTTAATACTATCCATCCATGGTGAATTACTTTTATTAGTACATACATTTCCTAACTACTGGGCCACAGTGCAACAAAGTGTACTTTTCTGTGTAAGATTATTGCCACTCGCAGGAATCACAACTGAGGAAAAAAAAAAAACAAAACCAAAACACATTACAAATATATACAAATATATACAAATATACTCCAACCCAAAATTATTTATTTGTCATGCCAAACAGACTGGATCCACGGAGACACTCAGGTCACAGTGTCCATTTACTCTGGCGTATTCTACTTTCTTGGTGTTTCCTCCTACAAAAAAAGACTGAGAGAACTGAGACTCCTTAGTCTGGAGAAGAGAAGGTTGAGGGGGAAAATTATTAATATTTGAGGGGTGGGTGTCAAAAGGAAAGGGATGGGCTCTTTGGCTCTGGGCAAGCAGCTCTAGTTGAGAATGCCCCTGCTTACTGCAGAGGAGGCTGAACTAGATGACTTTTGGGGGTCCCTTCCAACCCATTGCAATTCTGTAATTCTATTATTCTGTCTCTGCAGTGGCACCCAGTAACTGGACAAGGAATTATAGATACAACACAAGAACACAGGAAGTTCCACCTCAACATGAGAGAAACTTCTTTACTCTGAGGATGATGGGAGCACAGAACAGGCTGTCCAGGGAGGTTGTGGAGTCTCCCTTTCTGGAGAGTTTCAAAACCCACACAAACTACCCTAGGTGACCCTGCTTTGGCATGGGGGTTGGACCCCATGATCTCTGGAGGTCTCTCCCAACATTCTAGAATTCACTCAAAAGAATGCTAGACAGAAACAAGCTTAGAGACTACAGGGACTGATAGGTAGTGTTATCCTCTACATTTAAACTCCTTCAGATGAACTAAATATAAAATGTTGACATTTCATTACTGTACCACAGGATGCCTTCCTCTCCAAATGCTCCATCAGCATGACAAAAGCTCAGCTCTGACCTTTCATCCCTCATGAACTCATAGACACTGCACAGAAATCCTCACCTTCTCTCATTTCTCTCTGACTCACATTATGTGTGTAGACTTTTTGTGTTGGAAGGATGGCCTTGCCTTTGGTTCACAGTACAATCATCCCTCTTCTTCCCATCCTTGCTAAATGATTCCTTTAAAAACCACTAGGAAAATTAACTGAATCAAGTGCCTTGTCTAGAGAGGCTGACATTCATCACTCATAAAATTAGTACTTGAACCATGAACCACAAAAGACTGACTTTATATATACTTGTTGTGATATAAGTGATAACACGAGTTTTCTCTTACATCTGTGTGCAGGGTAGATTTCATTCCAGTACTATTCTTGAGAAAAGAGTTTAACATGATCCAGTATTTTATAGTTACAGGGTTGTGTGCACATGTAAATGAATCAAGGGAGGCACACTGCCACCCCTTCTGGCAGCACAGTGGAAGTCTGGCAGGGCAACACTGAATTTGTTTTAGTGCTGTCAAAAAGCCCAGAAGTGGACAGAAGAGTTGCTTCACCTTCCAGTTGCTCAATTCAGAGAGCCTCTTGCTCACCTTTGCTCCATGTCATGTCCCATACACATGCTAGAAAGCACAAGGTGTTCTCCTCTGGTACCACAAAACCTTTCAGGATTCATGCTGACATGTTGGAAGCCAGCATGCAGCTTGGGAAATATTTTACCATCCATATCCCTCCTGACATGCAAACTATCCCAGGAACTAAGCTTATAAGCATTACTTGATGAGAAAACACTGTCATCTTCTCATCATCATCTATGGGTCTGTGCAGCATTCTCTCAGAATCTTGCCTTGTATCATTATTTTGCATCCAAGTGACACAGTTCCAGTCTCTACATTAAATCATTACAGAAATATGTTTTTACTTATTACCTTAATGCTGCTCAAAATGTTATCCAATGTCTCCCCTGTCGTGTCTCTCGAGCCATGATGTTATTACAGTGAGGGTGGTGAGACACTGGCACAAGTTTCCCAGGGAGGCTGTGGCTGCTGCCTCCCTGGAAGTGTTCAAGGCCAGGCTGGAGGAGGTCTTGAGTGACCTGTGCTAGTGGGAGGTGTCCCTGCCTATGGCAGGGGGTTGGAACTGGATGATCCTTGAGGTCCCTTCCAACCTTACCATTTTATGATTCTATGTTTCTACAATAAGGGGACTGAAAACCATTGCAGATGCACAGAAAAAATGCAAACATTCTGGACTCTCAATACACACAGCCTAGAGCTGTGGCAGGAGGTTGATCTACCATTGCAGCAGTAATGCAATTGGAAACGTAAGAGTAAGGGTCAACCAAAAAAAAAATTTATAAGTCTCTGTGCCTGGAAATTTAGTAATTAAGGTCAGCATTATGAGGGCTATTCGAGATGTTCCACAGACATTAGTAATGGAAGACCAAAATTAAGAACAAGATACATTTTTAGAAGAAGAATCATATTTAGCCTTTCCCATGCTCTGTAGTACCTCTAGCCCCTCCCTTTCTTTTTCAAATATTAAGTTCACCAAGCAATGCAAATAGGAACCAGACTGGTCCAAACACAACAGAGCAGCTGGAGCAGCAGTGTCAGACCAAGTTGTGTGAGCAATTAGTGCCATTCATGTGGTAAATTCCTCCACAGCACATCAGTGAAATTCCCCACACTGTTGGTTCCTGAACTCTCCTCTTATGCATTCCTGGGGCTTTAAATCACTGCTGTGCAAGTGGATCTTGGGCACTCAAAAGCTTTCAGGCTATCTAGTCTCCCTGTTAGGGACAGCCTCTTAGACTGCAGTTTCCTGTCCGCTCTTTGCACATGCTGGCTGTTTTTCTCTGCCTCCACATTTATAGATCTTCTATCTGCACCTTCAGCCTCCTTCTCAGTGTGATACTCCAACCAGAAAAACTCATCCCCAAACAGAAACCACAGCATCATTTTACATACAAATAGGTGTCAGAAAGATCTGTTTTGCAGATAGCATCTGAGATGCAGATCAATGGCACAGTGTCTACCTGGAGACCAGTGCCAAGTGGCATCCCTCAGGGGTCAGTGCTGGGACCAATGCTGTTTGACATCTTTGTCAGTGACATGGACAGAGGAATCAGTGCACCCTCAGCAAGTTTGCAGTTGGCACCAAGCTGTGTGGCACAGTCGACTTGCTAGAGGGCAGGGATCCATCCAGAGGGACCTGGACAGGCTGCAGAGGTGTGCCCAGGCTAACCTCAAGAAATTCAACAAGGCCAAGTGCCTGGGTAGGCACAATCCCAAGCACAAATCCAGGCTGGGTGGGGAATGGCTGAGAGCAGCCCTGAGGAAAAGGCCCTGGGGGTGTGGGGTGATGAAAAGCTCCACATGAGCCTGCAGGGTGAGTGCAGCCCAGACAGCAACTGAGTGCTGGGCTGCAGCAAGAGCAGTGTGGGCAGCAGGGCAAGGGAGGGGATTCTGCCCCTTTGCTCTGCTCTCCTCAGANGGGAGGGACTATTGACAAGGTCTTGCAATGACAGGACAAGGGGCAATGGGTTTGAACTGGCAGAGGAGAGACTTAAACTGGATGTTAGGAGGAAGTTCTTTATAGTGAGGGTGGTGAGACACTGGCACAGGTTGCCCACGGAGTCTGTGGCCTGCTCCCTCCCTGGAGATGTTCAAGGCCAGGTTGGATGAAGCCTTGAGAGACCTGTGCTAGTGGGAGGTGTCCCTGCCTATGGCAGGAGGTTGGAACTAGATGATCCTTGAGGTCGGTGACTGTGTTGAAGGCCTTTATCAGTGTGTGTGTGAAGAGCTCATGAAGAGATGCCTGTAACCAAAGGCAGTCCAGAAAGCCTCACACATTGCAGGAACACAATGCAATGTCTGTGTTTGATGCCTGCACACTGCCCTGTTTGCACACCCTGCCTTTTACAAATTTAATGGAAAAAGTTATTTCTATTTTCCAGTCTTGCCTCCCTCATTACAGTGTCATGGATACCGCTGCACTGCTCTAATGACTATGCAGAAATGCCAGAGAAACTGGGCTACCAGACATTGGTGACATCTTCAGGTCTTATGTAAAGGAAGTACACATTCAGCACTTGGGTTTATGATTCAGGTATAGTACTGCTAGCAACTTAGTGGAATCTCTTCAGTCAGAACCTGTAGCCAGAAGAAGAGGCAGGAGAATGTTTCTGTGGCAAAATGAGGAAATATTAGCTCAGACAATTTGAAGAAAATGTGGCTTATTTAAATACTGCAGCAGATGAGCCCTGAGAGAGGCAGAGGACCCTTACTTCCTCACCAGGAACACACTCTTATGTACTCTAATTCCTCCTAGTCGAGGCTTAGCCTTTGACCACATGAAATGCCTAACCTGCCAGAACTGCCCCTCCTCCTATCAGCAAGGCCAGCTGAGTGGAGAAGGCCTTCCCAGCTGCAAAGGGGCAGAGAGGGTCATTAGGCACTCTGCCCTGTTGCACTCCAGCACCTGCATGTAATCTCGGAGGAAAGGGGAAGGCAGTGCTCCACTTAGAGAGCCCTCTTAGCTCTCGTGTGAGCAGTTTGGCTGTTCTGTGAGGCTGACACAGCCCAGATGAAATAAGAGAGATGACAGGAGGAAAGCAGAAAGTTTCATCCCAAAGCCTGCATCAATCCCTTTGACTTCCTAGGAAAGCGAGACAGCACTAGGCTAAGTCTTTAACAAAAGCAGAGAAGCGGGAACAGACCATTCTGCTTTAGCATTTTCAGGAATGCTAAGGGGGCTTAGCATTCCCAGCAGCAGTGAAATCACCAGGGGTCTGCTAAGACTCTGGGAAAAGTGATTACACAGCTAGGACTTTGGTAGGAAAAACGATTGCTGTTCTACCAGAAAGTATAAACTCAAAGAAACAATGTTTGCTCTTACTACCTCTTCGTCTATCCTTCTTAGTTTGCAACATTTTTCCTAAAAGCTCAAGCTCCTCCAGTACCCACTGATGAGAGACTAAGTGTCCTTCCTGACCACAGAGCAAAGAAAAACCACAAACCAAAACATAACCTACAGGGATTGATTTATGAAATACACTGCCATGCTATGCAGAGAGCCAGGCAAGGTTCCCTGTAGTCAAGTTTGGAACCGAAAACATTACAGGCACACAAACACTGCACTAATCTGGCTCTGCCACTTCAAGGATCAAAGCTGGCTATCATAGGGGGTCAGTCTGACCCCCACAGGTATCTCTCCAGAACCAGCTCAGGCTCCTTTCATACTGTACTGCATTGCATTGCACAGATACACATTTCAGAAATGTATATTCAGAAATACTTACCTATATATACAGATATATATTTCAGAAATAAACAAAGAAAATGCTCAAAAGAACTGTCTCCTAATGCCAGGTGAATTTCAGGTGGATCTCAGGTTGATCCTCCTACCTATGTGATCAGTACTTTCATCCTCAGCAAAGGAAGGGAGAGGAAACTGATCCCAGGAGGAATTGCACGAGGCAAACTTTTCTGCTCAACTTATCCATCTGTTTTGATGTCTGAGAATAGCTCACTACACATGCAGTGAGAACTGTTATTGATTCTGGTCAGACCCTGCTCTGTGCAGGTAGCAGCACTTCTGGATTTTGTCAGTATTCTGCAAGATGCCTAGGGCTGCTCTTTCTCCAGTACTTGCAGGTCACTCTCATCTCTATCTGGCAAACCCCAAACTGAGTAAAAGCACAAGTCAGCTCCCTCACGCTCACTAACCATACCTGCAGTAACGCATCCTGCAGCCGAGGAGATGCAAAGTGCTAATCCATAGTGTGGCTGTCCTTTGGAAATAGTACATTTCTCCAGTCATCCTACTTCTGGATGCTTCCCCTGACAACCCTGCTCTGCACTTAGGTTTAGTGAATAGATTATACTAGATTTGTCCTAAGAGGCCAGGACAGGTAAATTTTGGGTGCATTTATACAGCAGCACTACTGGACCACTAGTAAGAGCAGGTTGCTATGAATCATAGAATGGTAAGGTTGGAAGGGACCTCAAGCAAAAAAGCAGCCAGCCCCACCTTGTCTTTAAGGCAACACAGCTGCTCATATACATCTCCTGTCATGGCCTAGTCAAGTGAAGATTACAAAGCATATTTTGATTATCTGTTTTTTTTCCTCTCATTATTAAGTGGTTCCTTGGGTTTTTTTTTTTCCTCATAGAGCATTATGAGCCTGGGACAGCTATGTAAGTGCAAGCTAATAGAATACAAATGATTATATAAATAAGAAAGCTGCTGAAGATTTTCTTGTCACTGCTTTCTCTGCTCCATTGGCTTGACT
The DNA here is from genome assembly GCA_013399775.1 of Semnornis frantzii. Classification (NCBI taxonomy): domain Eukaryota; kingdom Metazoa; phylum Chordata; class Aves; order Piciformes; family Ramphastidae; genus Semnornis; species Semnornis frantzii. The sequence continues at coordinate 8,586 of VWYK01073765.1, forward strand.
TAAAGCACACATAAAAATGGCCTCTGCTAAGTGTTATGTTCATAGCATCCATAAATAAAATTAAGATCCTGATTTAAAGAGACACTAAGAAGCTGTATAGCCTCTTGATTTCAATCGAACTGGGATGCTCAGTGCCTATGAAAATCAGGTCCAAGGCTCCACAGATGAAAACAGAAGGATCTGATTCCTGTATGACAGTTTGTATTCAGCAGAGCAGTTTCATTTCCCCTGTAAAGATGCTCATATGCAGTTTTCCAGCATACGTGCATCCCCCTAATTAATCCAGAGGTCAGACATGAGAACAAGTGCAGACTCTGACAACCATTGCTCCCATCAAAGGACTGGCACATAACACACAACCTCTGACACCACAAATTGAGCATCACTAGGATGGCAGCTTGTCAGGCAGCTGCAGCCACAGAATATCTAACTCAGCACTGCTGTTTCCATGACTCCTGCATGCAAACTCACTCCATCTCCCCTCTGATATTAAATGTTCATACAAATAGGATGTTATGACAACCCTCTAGGCTGCAAATAAAACTAGACCCACCCAGCCACACTATGTGAAAGACAGTATCACTACAGAATCACACTATTAGGGAGAAAACTCTTACATAAATCACTTAGAGAATGATAGAATGGTAAGCTTGGAAGGGACCTCAAGGATCATCTCGTTCCAACCCCCTGCCATAGGCAGGGACACCTCCCACTAGTACAGGTCACTCAAGGCCTCCTCCAGTCTGGCCTCGAACACCTCCAGGGAGGGAGCAGACACAACTTCCCTGGGCAACCTGTGCCAGTGTCTCACCACCCTCACTGCAAACAACTTCCTCCTAACATCCAGTCTAAATCTCCCCTCTGCCACTTTAAACCCATTGCCCCTTGTCCTGTCATTACAAGACCTTGTCAGTAGTCCCTCCCCAGCCTTCCTGTAGGCCCCCTTCAGATACTGGAAGGCTACTCTAAGGTCTCCTGGAAGCCTTCTCTTCTCCAGGCTGCAGAGCCCAAACTCTCTCAGCCTGTCCTCATAGGAGAGCTGCTCCAGCCCTCTGAGCATCTTCATGGGTTTCCTCTGGACCCACTCCAACCGTTCCATGTGCTTTGGACACACTTCAACAGTTTCATGTCCTTCCAGCCTTCCAGGCTAGCTAGGGAGCTGACTGACAGAAAACTTATTTTTCAGTAAGCTTTCTGTAACACATTTTGGACATGTCAATACCTGTATCACCATTTATCACAAGGATAATCACAAATTCTCTATGAAGAGATGAGAAAGAAGAAAAAGCTGACTGCTGGGCATAACTCCTAAACAGCAACTGCATCGAGTTTCAGATACAGGTCTGAGGTTTCATCTTTTTTTTTGTTTGTTTGTTGGAGTTTTGATTCCTTGGGTTTTTTGTGTTGGTTTTGGTTTGTTGTTGTTAGGACTTGTTTTTTCCCAAAGACCAACATTCTGGTTCCTGCTGTTAGGCAGGCAGTTCAATCTCTGTAACTCATGTGTGCATTATGAAGTACCATTCTTTGATTTTGTGATCAGCAACAGGTACTCCCCATCTGGAGTCCTGTGTGCAGTTCTGGAGGTCCCAGCACAGGAAGGACATGGAACTGGTGGAGAGGGTCCAGAGGAGGTCACAAAGATGCTCAGAGGGCTGCAGCAGCTCTGCTCTGAGGACAGGCTACAAGAGTTGGGGCTCTGCAGCCTGGAGAAGAGAAGGCTTCCAGGAGACCTTAGAGTAGCCTTCCAGTATATGAAGGGGGCCTACAGGAAGGCTGGGGAGGGACTATTGACAAGGTCTTGCAATGACAGGACAAGGGGCAATGGGTTTGAAGTGGCAGAGGGGAGATTGAAACTGGATGTTAGGAGGAAGTTGTTTGCAGTGAGGGTGGTGAGACACTGGCACAGGTTGCCCAGGGAGGTTGTGGCTGCTCCCTCCCTGGAGGTGTGCAAGGCCAGACTGGAGGAGGCCTTGAGTGACCTGTGCTAGTGGGAGGTGTCCCTGCCTATGGCAGGGGGTTGGAACTAGATGATCTTTGAGGTCCCCTCCAACCTTACCATCCTATGAGTCTTTGATTCTATGTGTGGGTTTTCTCAAAGTTGTAGATTATGTGGCAAAGGCAGCCAGCAGCAAAGCAGCATGATTTTGTAAGTCAGCTAGCTGTTCCTGGCAAATGCAGCATCTCTGCTGCCTGGACTTATCAACAGAGTGCTCCTCAGTCCATGAAGATTGAGAGAACCAGGGCTGTTCAGTCTTTAGAAGAGAAGGCTGAGAGAAGACTACAACATCTATAAACATCTGAGGGGTATGCATTGAGATGAAGGTGCCAATCTCTTTTCAGTGGTCCCCAGTGACAGGACAAGGAACAGTGGGCACAAGCTAGCATACAGGAGGTTCCACCTAAACAAGAGGACCCACTCTTTACAGTAAGAGTGACATTGCACTGGAACAGGCTTCCCAGAGAGATTGTAGAGTCTCCTTCTCTGGAGATTGGGAAAAAAGCCTGCATGCACTCCTGTGCAGTCTGCCCTAGGTGCTCCTGATTTGGCAGGGGGGTCGGACTCAATGATCTCTGAAGGTGTCATCCAGCACCTACCATTCTTTGATTTTGTGAGCGGCAACACTACTGCCACATCTCTACTGTATCTTCATGCTGCAGTCTCCTCACATAATTTACACACATTTTACACTACCTTCAACATTTATCTTTCTATTTTATTCTAGCTCTGTATCTTTTCAGAAAACTGACAAGTGAATATATTCGCAAGACTTGTACAAATAATCTTAAATAAGTTTCTGATTATGATTTTGTCACCCAAAAAATGCTGCTCAATAGTTGAAGGCCATTTATCTCCTTTTTTTAATCCCTATTGCCACAGTGCCAAGAAGACTGCAATGCTTTCTTCTGAATTGCTAACAGCTTACAGAAGACATCTGCTGCTACTGTGGGTATTTGGTCTGTAATCTGAGCACAGAAGTCTGAATACAAACATAAACTCCTGAGTCTTACAGCTGATGTATCTTGTCCAGCAGAATGACACAATTAGCCTTAGAGATTACGCAGCATCAGCATAACATTTAGCATCAGGGAAAGAAATGGAGTGCATAATGAAAGGTAGGCAAGAGAAATGATTTTGAAAAACCAACGCACAGGAAAAAAATAAATAAGTTGAAATACTTACCTCTTTGAGGCAGCCCATGAAATTGTTGCTTACTGGAGAGCCAGGTAAATCAGCAGTACTGGGGCTCCCTCCCACATAAAAGAAGTCATCCGAGCCCAGCATGGTGTAGTCCTCCTGTGTGTAACCCGTGGTGGTAAGGATGCCATCCACAGAGATTGTCACCTGTTCAAAGGACACAACAAAGAAAATCCCAGGCAATGACCTTACAACCCTGAAGAGAACAAATTACCTCTCCTACATTTTTATGTCAGTATTATTAAGGATTTTGTGGAGATTTGGTATGCATTTTCTTTTTTTTTTCTTT